>JBAMYA010104192.1:0-20053 GCA_037176975.1 Arrhamphus sclerolepis | reverse complement strand
GATTTTTCACATAAATTGGAGCTCTATCATTCAAAGCTTTGTATGTAAGAAGTAATATTTTGAATTCAATTCTAAATATATAACCCATCCTCTTTCACTGTGACAGTGTCCACAACACAAGGGGCAGTCCTGAAAGCCTGGTGTATTTTTGACCAGGCTTTCAGGAGGTTAGGAATTTGGTGAGGAGGGAGAGGATCAGGGGATATTTTGACATTACCATCTATTAGAAAAAACTTGTATTTTTCTCTTCTTTTCTACCTCTTTCAAATATTGCAAGAGTGATGTCATGAGGCAAAAAAAAGAAAGATAAAAAAAATGACCTGGTCAAAATTTAAAGTCTCTAATCTAACAAATCCTGCAGATGATTTATGCCTGAGTACCTTATAGGTCAAAAGTAGCAGTTTAAATTGGAGTCAGTGAACATTTTTTGTTCACTTTTTGCTCACAGATGCTATTGTTATAATTTTTTCTTGATTACATAGGTTGATTTTAGTGGCTAAATCAGAATTTTAAAAATTGTGCAAAAATGAACGTTTAATCTAAATTCTTAAACTTTTTATAACATGAAGTACAAAGTGTGCAGATTACGCTCACCCCAATACCAGTGGGTTAACTGATGAAAGTTATTCAAACATTTTAAAGTTTGCTTTTCACAAGTAGCATGTGCTGATGAGAACCGTACCTCATCAAAAGGAGATCTCTGAAGATATGTGATCAAGACTAACTGGTCTGGGTGAGGCTGGAAAGAGATAAAAGTAATCTCAGTCCACAATCAGACAGAATGTCTATAAATGAAGACAGTTTAGTACTTTGGCTATTTTTCCTAGAGGGGTTTAAGCATAACCTAGTTAGGATAATTCCAAAGGCATAACACAGAATATTCAGTGAAGGACAGAAAAGCACAAATAATATCTAAAGGCTTGAAGACATCACTGGAACTGCCAAACACCTCTGTTCATGTTTATAGGGCTGCCATACTTGTTGGTGGTACACTGCAAAAACTGATTTCTAAGAAAGTAAAAAATAAATAAATAAATACTTGTTTTAAGACAAATGGTCCTGTTTTAAAAGCATATATCTCATTTAAGAATTCTAGCCAAGCATTTTTTTCTTACCCCATTGGCAGATTTTTTTTCTTTGTCCTTAATATAAGACATTTTGACTAGTTTTGGGAATGTAGGGTTAAAGTATTCTTAAATCTAGTCAAAATGTCTTATATGAAGCAAAAACAAAAAATCTGCCAATGGAGTAAGAAAAGAAATGCTTGGCTAGAATTCTTAAATGAGATATGTGTTTTTAAAACAGGATCATTTGTCTTAAAACAAGTATTTTTTTTTTTTTACTTTCTTAGAAATCAGTTTTTGCAGTGCACCCCTTTAATGCTTCAACAAGATTTAAGAGGATAAGCTGCAGCCAGTCATTAGGCCGTGATGATTTGATCATCAGCAGATGTGAAGACCTCTACAGAAGCAGGTGTTTTGGTATTTTGGTGGTGTGAAGGTGCTTAACACAATGCCCAGAGGGAACGATTTCAGCAGCGGTCATTGAGAAGTCGCAGCGCATCAACCTGAAAAGGGTTATAGAAACGCTTCCAACAATTTATAGTTCCGTGTTCCACAGTAAGGAAGATTATTCACGGGGAAAATATTCAGGACAATAGATGTTTTGTTTTTTTCCCCAAGGACGGTGTCCCCACATGTCCTGGAAAACCTGGAAAATGGCTGACCAATTTTCCAGTCTTGGAAAACATATGGAAAATGAGAAAAAAGTCCTGGAAACGGTTAAATTGTCCTGGAAAATTATTTATTATTTTCTCTCTCACAGCCACAAAATGTGAAAGCAAAAGAGAGAAGAAGAATAAAGACAGTGAGATGGTGCAGAAAGAGGCAGAAAATGGCAGTGAATGCAGAAGAAAAAAATCAGTACTTCGCATTACTGACTAAACCACTGGAGAAGTGCGGCAGAGAAGAAGGAAGAGCTGGAAGCTCTTATTTTTAGAGGAAGGGCAGGAGAGAAAGTTGAGTTGGGAATTGCCCAGTTGAACATTGTAACTCCAGTTCATCATGCTTTAGTGCATTACTCTATGATACATTTGTCCGAATTGTTTTTCATAGATCAGTGTCAGCCATAGACTGCACATCTAATGTCTGAGTAATAAATGAAGAAACAATCTGGGTAAATGGAGGTTACAGCTGGAGGAAAGAGCACCTCCAGAGAATGAGGGGGACTGGGGAACGTGTAAGTGGACGACCTGATAACTGGTCTCTGCAGCTGATGAAAATGTCCTGGACAATAATTTCAGGGGAAGAGTGGGAAACCTGCAGGAGTGGGAGCCAGAGAATGTACCCCGAGGCCAGACCATGTCATTCTCAGCAGAGAGCATTCGTTGGTTTGGGAGGGTTGCCGAGACAGTATGCTGGTGTTTGTCTGAGGCTGTATTTGCCTAAAGCTGGAACCCACTGCAATCAGATGACTTTTATCATCTTTTTACAAGCACACACACACACACACACACCAGGGACTTACAATACTGGAATGATAACGTATCAGTTCACATGCACACACAAGCTTCTCTGAAAACATGGACTTACAATCCTGGAGTCTAATTTAGTGTTTTTATTTCATGCACACACAAATTACACGCAAAAGCTATTATAAGACAAAAATCTATATTTAGCATCTAAAGTACATTATAAATCTGAAAGACCCGTTTAAAAACACCTTCTGTGGCACTCAGTTGTGTCATTTCTACCACACAAGGCCGCTGGAGCGCCAGAGGGTCTGCAGGACGTCTGCAGAGCGTCTGCAGGACGTCTGCAGGGCGTCCACATCTTCATCTGAGCCATCCTTGCTGATGGCAGAGCTGAGTGACACCTTTACCTCTCCATGCCCCCCTGTGCATCTCTGTCAGCGTAGTGCGTCTTAGTTTCAGCTTTAGTTTCAAGACAGCTGATGAAATGATTTCAGATCCTGCACTGTTATGTTTATGCCAGCAGGTGTCACTGTAATATTATGTTTAGGGAGCTGAGGACCACTAAATATGATGCAGTGTCCTGCATTAGTGGCTGTAAATTCTTATAATGGCCTCTACAAGGGTCTTCAGGGTTCTTCAGGCTATCAGAGAATAGCGTGCTTACTCGTAGTCCAACCAAAATCCATCATTCTTTGGTAATGAAAATGCCTTTATTGCTGTTGTTGCTCTGTGTTCATGAATACATAGCATTGTGGCTGTGAATGTTGCAGGTACGTGATTGAGCGTATACATACAGAGAACCCCACTTTAAACGTCAGCTCTGAGGATCTGGGAGGAAGACCAGGTGAACAACAGGATCCACACATCAAAGACGTGGTGGAGCAGCTGCTGAAAATAGCAGACGAGCTGAACAGAAACGCTGAGCTTCAGCGGTGAGCAGTTCCTCGGATAAAGAGTTCAGATCCTTTGGTTGTGCTGCTGAATTCCTCTCATCGTCAATAAATGCCAGTCCAGTTTATAAATTAAGATTTTTAATTTTTCTTCTAAAAACTAACGGTATGCTTGCAGATCTTTTATTCCCAGTAGAACATAAAGAACATGATGAACATGCAGATGTTTTCTGTCTATCCTAAATTAGTTAGTTTAGTTTCATCTGGTTTTCTCTCTTTCTTCTTGTCAGACTGATCAGTCAAGTCGGATCTAATTGTGCTCAGGACGTCTTCATGACCGTGGCCAGGAGCATCTTTGTGGACGGCATCAACTGGGGTCGAGTGGTGGCGCTCTTCCATCTGGCCTACAGACTCATTTACAGGGTAACTGCTGCAGTCCCGCACAGACGTTGGCTCAGTATTTAACATCTGCTCCTTCCATCTGATGTCTGCCGATCGCTGCTAGCTAGCTTCAGTCATAGGTGATACCAACTGGAGGTGAGCATCAATGGCTCCACTTGAACGCTATTTTCTGGACCGACCTTTTTAAATCGCTCCCCAGACTCCTTCTGAAGGTCTTTTGATCTCACCATGGTTCTGGTTCACTTCAGCGAGGTGAATAACCTTAAATAACCTTAAACCACTATCAGGATTAACTGATCAAATTACCTCTATTAAAATTCATGAGCCTTATTTTTCCTAGTTAAAGAGTATGCATCCTTTATTTTAAAATAAGTGAAAGGAAACAGGTGTATACGGTCGTCTGATGGATATTCCACACTGGAGAAGGGATTGATATGAGCATTATATGGATTATTGGTTCTGAATGTCTGTTTCGAGTCATTTCGGTTAATTACCCAGCCTTAGTCGAGAGCAGATCAAACTAAATATCTAAAACTTAATAGGGCACGCCTCCTAAAATGCAGGGTAACGGTGCTCTGATTATGTGTTTCTGATGTGATGCACCTGTGGGATTTTAGCAAATGTGGGGATTTCCTAATTTATTTCTTTTAAATAGAAAGTATTTTCTTCACTCTTAATTGTTCCGTTATACTACTTGAATTTTTCAGGGCTGTTAAATTATTGAATATCCATATGTTTTAAAACCTCACAGGCTTCTACGGGGTGCTCTGTGCTCTTTCTTTTCTGTCTCAGCTGTGTATGAACTTGAAGTTCTTGCATATTTGAGCGTCTTGCCAGAAGATTCTGTCATAGCTGTCAGTTATAAGTTCACATCCGTGGAGGAGCTGAAGGGAAGAGAAAAGCTATTTTTATTTATTTTTATTTTGTAATGAGCCAACGCTGCTTTTTAACGCGGTCCTTTGCAAATTCTTGACCTTAAGTGGTACAAACGTGATAAAAGTTGGAGCTTGAACTGCTCCAGCGTTTGCTGAAGGAACGTTTCAGATCATCAGATTTCAAGTCCATTTTCTTGACTGGCTTTAAAATCTAAACAGACAAACTGAAATCTCCTTTAGAACTTGAGTTCAGGCGTCTGTGGATGGTTCTCAAGAAAAATGAGAATGAAATTAAATGGAGCATTTTGAAGTGTAAAAAAAACTTTGAGAAATATTCAAGAGATCAGATGCATTTAGGTCAAACCGTTTCTGATGTGACTGCAAAACCGTAAAACTTGATGAGCGCCACCTATAGCTGCAGTACCTCAACACCTTTGCATTTCTGCTTTCTAGGCTCTGACTACCAACCATCTTGAGAACATCAGAATGATCATCGGCTGGGTGCTTCAGTTTATCAGGGAACGGCTTTACACCTGGCTGGTGCAGCAGGGAGGCTGGGTGAGTGATGCATGAAGACGTCAGCGGCGGTTTTAGGCTCTGCTGTAGTCAGAAGGTTGCTAACCCCGCTTTCTTTGTCGCTGCAGGAGGGGGTGATCCAGAGTTTTTCCCAGTGGAGGACAGTAGTCATTGTAGCTTCAGTAATACTTGTGGCAAGCTTTGTCTACTACAGGAGGGCACGTTGAGACCACCAGACGCAAGCTCAGAGTCTGGCTCAGATCCTGAGCAGGTGCAGCGTTTTGGGAAAAAACAACAAAGCTTTCTTTGGGACTTTAATTACAATCACTCCTCAGGTTTCCAAGAGTGGAAAAGTGAAACCAGCTTTACATTCGTCTGCATTGTTGTCTTCCTTCACCAGCAGTTCACCACAGGAGCTGCTGCAGCCTTATCCAGGCTCCGCTGATACGTAAAGGTGTCTTTTAGCAGATAATTCTCTTTTTAATTACCTAAGGACCATATCTCAGGCTCATAGGACTTGAAAAGATGTAACAGGGAAAAAAATGGTCGTTTTATTTTGTTTCTTTAAATTGTTTGTATTTGAGGGTTTCATATCTTTCACTATTAAGTCAAATATTGTCTGTGGAGTACTCGGATACAACTCCATTCCATTTTCGTTAAGCAGTCTGAGGTGTTTCAGTCGTGCAGAACTTTTTTATCTACGTAGCAGTTTGTGCAATCCGCTCATTGTCAAGGTACTGTGAATGCATCTGAATAATGTACAGGCTCTTTCAGGGTTACTACTGCAGCTCTGGAAACACTGATCTGGTCCAGCTGTTGGTGTTCTCATGTGCCGCTAAACAATTAGATGATTAGCTAACATGACTATGAGTATGATCGTGCTCATCTCGGAGTATAAATGGTGACGTGCCTGAGGACTTAAGTGCTACAAACTGCTGTGAGCTTTGGTTCGCTGGTTTATCATCCACAAAATCATCATCACACATTATATAAAAACAAATGAATATATTGCTCACAGCACTTTGTTGTTTGGTACCTCAAGAAAAAGTAAAAAGAGGTGTAGCGCCCCTAGATTTTCTTTTGTTTTGTGTATATTTTTTCATTTGTGTCGGTCAACACATTGCAGAGAATAATCAGAATCAATATTGCAGGATCATCCTGGGGGCAGGATAACTTAATTTATGAAGCTGGCCATTAAAGTCGCCTTCTTTTTACCCTTTTTGATGCCCCACACTAACATCATGAGTTATTCCTCTTGTTTCTTAACAGTATTTCTACTTTATTTTTCACACAAGTGCTTTGTTAAAAAAAATAAAGCATTCTCGTAGATTTCTAAAGATCTGGTTATTTTTATTTATGTTTTTTTTAAAGATAAAAATGAACATTTAGATTCTTAAAGTGAAAACAGCAAAGATTTGATGAACAAAGGGCATTATTTAGAGTTCTGCTATGTACAAACCTGAATAAATAAAAAACAAACAAATAAATTGAATGTTTAAATGAAAGGAAATTAAAATGGCAGTGATAATTACATTTATTGAGACTTTTATTTAATTGCAGAGAATATGAGCCAAAGAAATGCAATGTTTTTCTTTTTCCTCTTCAACTATGCATCCATGTACTGCGCATGGGGGGCGACTGGGACACAACAGCACAAACGTGCATTCGAGGCACATTAAACAGTATTTCAGAGGAGATGAACTTTGTGTGCTCAGAGTCCAACCGTGAGGCGCTTTGATTGGGGGGGGTCTCCTTGGCAAGTGTAATTTAAGTTCTCTGACAGATGAGAAGCGACAGCTTTAATGCAGAAACTAGAGATTTTAGAGCAACACATATGGCATCTTTTCCAGGGATGTCTGTGCATTTTTTTCTATCAGAAATATGATTCAAAAAAGGGGGGGGTTCTGCCACTGGACCAGCTTTCTGCCTGCAGGAATTTGTTGCAGGCCTTAAGTGAAAACATCTGTTGCATGTTGTTAAATAAAATAAAAAAACAAGAGATATACTGGATTAATACTGTCTGTAATGAAATAAAAGAATTCCTCCCAGCTTTTTCTGAGTTGTGAATGAAAGTGATTAGGGTCAGGTGAGGACAGCGTAGTGGTCAGCACTGTTGCCTCACAGCAACGCTGCTGGATCAAACCACTGCAGGGTCCTCCTGTGTGGAGTTTGCAGGTTCTCCCGGTTTCTGCAGCTCCTCGAGCTTCTTCCCACCGTCCAGAAACGGTTATAATGGTCTGAATGACTCCCAGCAGGACCCTGTGACCCCAAAGAAGAATAGGCAGGTACAGATAATGGATGGACATTACACTCGAGTGCTTTTGACTCGTTGCAGTGTGTCAACAGTCATGATTGCTGTTAATTCATGTGAAGTCAGTGGCTCCTCACTGACGCATGCACCATCTTATCTAGTTCACTGTGAGCATTTTCATGTTTTGCAACCTCATTGAGTGCACTTTGAAAGAGGGATTACACTACAGCTGTTATGTGGTAATTTTTAAAAATAAAATGTTAACTAAATTTTTTTTGTCAGAAAATGTCTTGATTGGGCTCATGGATGAATGTAACGACTCGCACCACTGACTGTGAATCATCTTTATCAGATCATCTATTAAGTCGTATTTCTGCAGGCCTCTTACCAACGTCACCACTCGTCTTATTTTGGATGATGATGTTTGACTCTTCTTGTTATTTAGCAATTCGTGAATGCTTTGTGAGCTGATTTCAAAATATTGTAAGTAGTTGTGTCTTCAGATTTTTGTCTTCAGATTTTTTTTTTCTTAGAAATTAAAGTAAATAGAAAAAAGAAAAGTTTGAGTAAAAGACTATTGTGGTCTTTCTGGAGGGCTTTTAACTGGATCTTAAAATGTCAACTTCATCCAGTAGTCACACTGCCATAAAGGCCTCACATATTCTTTTGATTGTTCTTATCATTAACTTTTATGCATTTGACACTGAATGTTTTTAGCAGCTGTTGAAAGGGAGGCTTTAGCTGTAGATCCATCTTTTTACCTGCATTCTTGACGGCAGCGGCACTTTTATGTTGGTGAAAGAAAAAAGCTGAATATGATATTGTGTTCAACAAAATATGCTCGATATATTTATTGGTCGTCATGCTTAACTGCTGCCTTATAGAGCTCATGAGTCGTAAAGTCATATTGATGACTCATTACAGGTAGCTGCTGTTTATCAGTAAGTGGACTTTTGATCACAAACATACATTCTGCAGATGAGCCACCCTTCTTTTCTTAACTACATTACCAGCCTTTCTAAGACACCTGACACACACTGGTCAGTCTGGTCCCTGTGGTCAGCTCCCAGTGCTCCTGCAGGTGGGACCTTTGTTGCTTTTCTTTGTCACTTCGTCACTCTCTTCTGAAGCTGTTTAGTGCAGAAAAATTGTCTTAAATGATCCGACTATGTTTGCTTTTTACAGCTCTGTCACATTAAACCATTTTCAGCCACAGATAAATTAGCAATCTAATATTTTTCTCACCTTTGCTATCTGCTTGTAAAATCTGTGAGAGGTTCACACATTTGAAGCGCAGAAAGCAAATGTTTTATGATTTGAACTAAACAGTTTCCATTCAACTTTAGGATGATTTGTGGAGGATGTTCACAGACACAGATCCACCTTCAGCTCACCATGAGAACTTTATTCCAAGCCATTTTAAATTGCACATGAACCAGAGGGCTTCCTCATTTACATTTAACAGGAAACATGCACACATTCAGTAAATGTGCAATCAAAGTACCTCAAGCATAAAAAAATAGCATTTAAATAATCAGCTAATAGACAGTGTCTGCCAGGAAAGACTTGTTTCAGTCCTTCTGTATTTATTGTAACGACTTCCTAATGAAATGTTTGTTCTTTCTCTTCTGACCAGAGAAGCAGCTTATCGACACCCATCAAACACGATTGTTCCTTTAATGTCAGCATTTTGGTTTCTCATCCATGTTGCATCTTTTACATCTCATCGAGCCATTCTTTCATGCCTGCCCCGTCTCTGATGCAGTGACCACCCTCTCTGAGCTGGAAACACACTCCCCACAGTGTGTGTTGACTTTTAAAACGTAGGGAGGATGAGCAGACACCCCGTAGCTGTGAAGCAGACGTGAACAGTTTCATGGAGAGTGATCTCCTCTCTGCCGGTTGCAGCACTTCTGTTCAGTTCTGTTCAGTCGGGTCTGACTGGATGGTCCTTGACGACAGCCTCCCAGCTGCTGGCTGGCGTGACCTCAAGTCAGTCCCTCGTTTTATGACATGTAGGGAGAAGTGCACGGACACTTCAGGACAACCTGCAGCAGTTGTCTCAGAACTGCTGTCTCATCTCTTGTGAAAGCTGGGACTGTGGATGATCTGAGACAGCTTTCCAAAAGAGTCCATCACATCCACAGTCTCTTCTGTTTGCGCTGCACTCAGCTGCTCGGGCACATGGAGACCCGTGGGCAAGGTCTGCTGCAGGGTGCTGACCCTGGGAAGGAACTGGGCCAGAGCTGGAACGCTGCGGTCCAAGCCTCGCAGCCTCTGCTGATGGTTTCCTAAACTCAGCATGGCTCCGTGTCTGTCGGAGATGTAGACGTTGTACCCATCTGCCAGGATCTGCTCTCTGAAGGTGCAGTCCTCTCTGCTGTACGTGTGCTGCAAGCATGAAGGACAGCCACATTTAAAAATGTTCCTGTTTGTCTGATGAAATGCATATATTCTTCCATTCTGAATTTGCCTCCAATCTGTACCTAAAACTTTTATATTATTATAATATAATATAATAGCATTATATTGTACATTAGATTTTAAAAACATGAAATGGAGAACATAAACAGGTAAATGTGGCTGAAAGTTCTTCGATGGTTATTTACTTTGGAAAAGCATAGGAAGCTAGAGGCCAAGGTTGTTGTTGCTGCTGCTGCTGGTCCTTTTCATTCAGCTTTTTGCTTTGCAAACACTTGTGAACCTGCACCGCTGGACAAAGGTTGATGAACCGCCGTCTGTTTGAATGACTGACTGACTGAATTGCAGTGTTTTCCGACCGTGGAAGCTGATTAACATCATGGCAGAGGAGACCTCAGGGTAAGAGATATCTTCTCTCTAAAATCCTTACTGAAATCCTTAAATTTTTTGGAGAAGTCCTTTTCTTTCTTTTTCTTTTTTTTCTGTGCAAGTTTGCTATTAAATTTCATTTCAGTTTGTAAAAGTAACTTAGTTTTGGCCTAGCCAATCAATTCAAGGCTTTATTTGTAAGATAATGTTCATAAAATTCAAGTTTCTCTTGGGAACTAAGTACCGAGTGACAGACAACATTTTAAAATGTTGACTTAATACTTAGTGGCTGAACTGTCAGTCATTTAAATTGGTGCCCATCATGTTTGTACTGATTATATCAGTATAATAAATTTCATTTTAAAACAATGATGTAAGAGTTTGTGAAATTGCTGAGCAAACTCTGCTGAGTTCAGCCTGTTCTGCTCCATCAACGCCAGAGTATTTAAAATTCACCAGATGAGCTGAGTGAGTGTGGAAATGCAGCACATTCACAAGCAACAGCCACATTTATGTCCCAGAAAAGCTGGTTGATCCCTTCAGCTTTTCTGGGACACATCACCACCACCAGTCTGGTGCTGGAGCGTTATTTTCAAGAGCAGCAGCCGGATACATTTCCACAAAGAAATGCCCATGAAAAGCAAACAGCATGTTTATTCTTTCTTTTTATTTCGTCTGTCATGACTAACAGAAGCTGAATCTACAGTGAGACAAATGTGACGGGATGAAGGGTGACTGAACGGAAACTAAGCAATCCATGCGGAGAAAAGAGGAAGAAGTAAATGTAAGACAAATCACCTTAAGAAGACATGAACAGACAACTGAGCAGCAACAACTGATCTCAGATAACAAATGATGCCGCTGATTAAGTGACTGCAGTCGCAGATACACCAGACGTGGTCCAGCTGCCTGTCTCTCTGGCCCTCTACCCACATCTGAACCTCACAACACAGCTCTAACCTGTCTCACTGATTATGACTGATTTACGGCATCTGAACAACATCTGGACCAATATTATTACAACACTACTACACACGCTTCGTCTTTGGGCCACATCTGGCCCGCTCAGCTTTCCCCAGCTCTGTTTCTGAGGCAGGAGTGCAAAAAGATTGATTAATCTGCACCACCCACGTCAATCAGACAGGTGGGGTGACAAGCAATAAAACTTTTCATAAAACTTTCTGACCTGTTTTTTTTTGTCATTTATTTAGATTGTTCAAGTATTTCAGCTTTAGTATCTGTATTCTGATATTTAATTTATTGAAAAATAATTAATCTCTAAATAAAAAAGCATTAATCTTTTATTGCAGTTGGTGAGATGGATAGATAGATAGATAGATAGATAGATAGATAGATAGATAGATAGATAGATAGATGGATAGATGGATATATTATGTGTGTGATGTATGTCCTTACAGATGAGTAGAGTGTGCCATCGCTCTCTATGCAGAGAAACCGTGAGGTTTTTACTCCTTTGATGACAACTCGGCCCGGATCCACCGGACTGATCTCCAGCAGACCTACAGTTCAAACATGTCATCAGCGCGTGTTGCATTCACAAGCATCACCGTCTGCATAAATTCATGTAGCCTATAACACCTACTGTACAGAGTTTGGTCTGCAGAGCCATGGATGTGTCCGTCCGCGCTGATCTGGAGGTGCAGTCCCGGTTTGGCTGCGTACAGATGCCGGAGACGGATCACCTGGCCCCAGCCGTGGGCAATGTGGGGCCCCTGGTCCGGCAGAGGCATGCAAAATACTCCAACAGCAAAAAACACGTTGGTAACGCACAGGGTAACCGCGAGCAGCAGCATGATTTCAGATTCCCCGACAGAGTTGCGAGTCCGCTCTCTGCAGTTTCATCCTGACGCAACCTTATAAACGAGGCCCTTATCAGTCGCAGATAACGCTGTTTCCAAAACGCAGTTCTCAGAAGCACGCCACAACACACCCCTGCACGTCATCCAACAGAATCCCAGCTCTCTGTTGACCCCCGACGAGTCCTGCAGGGAGCAGGTCTGCGCAGTCCTGCTGCAGAACTTATCCAGCATCAGCAGCGCAAAGGAGGACAGAAGAGACCAAGACATCCTGAACTCCGCCGACACAGATTCAAATGAAGGCCGAAGTTTGTACAAACACCTGAAAAATAATAACAAACAGCGATGTATACACTGCAAATTACTGCCTTCAACACTTGGCTGTGTGTACTCCTGCAGCTTAAAGCGCTTCATACACACACAGGATGTAAAACCCCTCCGGATATGAGGTATATATCTAAAATCTACCCAGAATTCATAGATTTTAATTTTTCTGTCCACGTTGTTATTGATTATACATCTGAAACTGTAGTGAAGCAGTCAGACTGTCAATAGTCTACATATTTTATTTTACATAGTTTGTTGCCTTTCAAGAGTTTGAAATGCTTTTATTCTATTTTTACTTTTCAATGAATGAATCTATTAACTTAAAAGTAGGCTATGGTGGTAACAATGGAATTGTAGATGTCTGAAAGGGGGATTCCTCTTCACACATTTTCTGCCGCAGATATTCAGAATGTTCATTTTGATGTGAAAAAAGAGAGAAACTGCTTTTTCTAAACTAAGCTCAATACACATAACTGGAAAACATACCGTCGGTCCTGGGAAGAATGTCAGATCAGATATCTGAAGTATTTGTTCAAAGGAGGGACGGCACGTTGAAGTTTGAAGTACAGACGCAACAGATATATCCGGTTTTAAAACGGCTTCATGATATAGATGGATATAATAATCACGTTTGCAGGCGTCCAGTAAACTCAGGAGCAGAAAGTATGATTTGAATTTGACCATCTTAATGATTTCACATCCTGATTAGTGATTTATAATTTTGTCATATAATAATAATAATAATTATAGGCTATATATAATTTCTGCACCAGGATGTAACATAAAGGCAGAGAAAAACATGATCAGTTACTTGTACATGACCCCATGACAGTACTGGAGACCAGTGGCAGCTGCAGGGGGCTCCAGAAACCACTGAACACAAACAAACCTGGAAAAACACACTTATTGACAGCTGCAACCAGAAGATTACAGACAGTTTAATTTAAAAAACAAACAAAACAACAACAACTTTTTCTCAACATTTCTAAAAGGAAACGTGAGTAAAAGTTTCCTGTTTGGGTCAGTTAGAATTACCTTATTTATTTATTTGCAGTTATTTACATTGCCTTAAACTTTGGTTGCTTCTCACAGTGTCTTGCTGGAGTTTTGATCCGTTTCATTTGAAAAAAACTGGTGGAGATTTTCTGTGGTATTAAGTTGAGCTCTCTGTGACCACTCCAGCACCTCCACTTTGCTGCTTTTCAACCTCTGACTGGTCTAGAGCTGGTCTGGAGCTGGTCTGGAGCTGCGCTCGGGATGCTTGGTTGATGTCCTCAGATGCTTCTTCAGCCTGTGAATCTGGACCAGTTCCTCCGTCAGCCGAGCAGCCCGACAGAAGGGACTTATTTCATGGTTATCTATTACCGTCCATTATCTTCCTATTCAGGGTCTTCGGGGGTCTGCTGAGACCTGTCTCTGCTGTCTTCAAGCCAAACAAAATCACATTTGCTATGTTTCTGGATGCTGTTATTTATGCATATTATGGATTATTAACTTGAACTTTCCATTATTTTTAGCTCTGGCTCCGGGTCTTCAGTCACCCAGATGTATTTTCAATATGTCCTCTTAAAATGCACTGCACAGCCTTTGAGCAGCAGATGAACGGCAGCATTGGTTCTGGTTCTGGTAGGAGTGCTATTGTTGTTGTCGCTGCTCTGTGTCGCCTGGCAGACAGCAGCCTTTCAATCAGAGCAAACACTGGCTGCTACCTATAGACTCCATGTGTCTTGTATATCTTGTATTGATGATCACATTGCATAATTAAGTTACACAAACTGCTTTCAAACTCAAAAAAATTGCACATTTTTATTTGTGGACAGGGTAAAGTCTACAGACTGGTCTGAATTCGAGCGGAGCTGCTACACTGGGTCATCCACACTCAAACAACAGGCTTCTTTCCGCTCTTATCACGTTCTGGCCCGGGCTTCCGCTGTTCTGCTTGGCATTTACATACAAGTTAAACTGTAATCAAAGCAAATATTGCAATCACCAAAATGCTCCTGAGGCCTGGATTTCAAAGCTTTCACATGAGCGCAGACTGACCATCTCTGAAGGAAGATGATGTGTTCAGGCACCACAACAACTTTGGCTCCTCTCAGCTAGAAACACGTTTCATTTCTATAAATATCTATCAAGAAAGTGAATTTCTTAATTTATTGCCTTCAAGCGTTTAAGAACAAGTTTGAGTTATTATCTTTTTGTACCAAAACTTTTAACATCCCAGTCGGCTCAAATCTGATAAGAGCCTGATTTAACCGACAGCAGAGGCTGAAAAAACTCATTTTTTTGGCAGCTGAGAGTCTTTCTGATCCCATTTTCCTTTTTCTGTTGCAGATGTGAAGCGTGTGGATGCGGAGCTCCACCCAGATGTCCATCAGGGAAGAGGACAGGGGACATTTGCTACCACATGAGCATATTTTTCTCTTTTTACCCTGACAGTGTTCCATGTGCCACTCAGCTCGACCCCAAACCTGAATATCTGCCCCTCATCTGCCGACTCGTAGTAGCTTACAGAGTTTCTCTTCTTTTTTGAACAATTTTGATCTGATCTGGTCAGTCTCTTTTGTTTCAAAGTAAATAAAGTCGGACATACTTTCACCATGCAACCGTGCGTGAACAGCTTCAGTCAGCAGATGGCAGCCAAGAACATCACATTTCTTCTGAACCTTTGTGAGGAAAACTGCTTCTAACATTCCAGATTAAACCCTATGTCCTCAGCCATGAGGCCATAGTCATTTTTTAAGCCACAGCATTTCTGACGGACACCTGCTGCCATAAAAAAAGAAAATGAACCCTTTATTAGGTTTTATATACCGTGACAGGGTCTTGAATTAAGGTAAATATGATGCAGCCCACAGGTCTGGGAGTATTGTTAGACTGATAATAATGATAGTAATAATAAAAATAATAATTGCAGTTCTTCATAGTCTGAGTTCAGATCTCAGATCTTCACAAGTCTCAAGATTGTGCTAACAATGCCTTTGGACATTAAGACATATCTAGAAAAGCATAAACTGGTAAATGAGTGTTAATTCTGCTCATTTATGTGAAGTTTTCCTTCAGGAACACATCGAAGCGTGCAGCATGAACTGGATTTATTCTTTTTAAAATTCATGCTGGTCACACTGGAAGCCAGGTCAAGTACAACGACATCAGGCTGGATTTGTTTTTTCCTTGAATACCTGAATATCCATATAAAGAGTTGTGGGAAGAAAAACAAATTTTGAGGCATACTGCAGGGATTTCTTCAGGAATCTAAGAGCTAAGAATCTGAGAGAAGAGCTGCTATTGGCTGATGGCTGATGCTCAGAGAATGGAGCGGGTGGCACTGCAGACCAAACAGCTGAGTGACTTCTATCTCATGTGCCCAAAATGGTACAAATCAATCTATACACAACGCAAACGCATTCAGGTATAATTGCACACTTGAATGCGAGCCAACCAACGAGTCACTGCCTCATGGAAATGTTTGTACCCTCTGCATCAGAATCCCGTTGAGTATCTATAATTCTCATTAATGATTTGAGTTTGGAGATTAAAATAAAAAATAATAAAAACTGACAGTGATATCATCTGAGGCTTTACATTACTAATACTGACGGCAGGAAACACTTGTACTTTGTGAAATGTTAGAGCTGTTTGTGAAGATGTGTTTACTTGGTTACAGGCGCTGCAGTGCAGCTGATGAAATGCGCTTTGCACAGCACACTGTTGCAGCGTGGGTCGACCTGCTGACATTTGAGAAGCATGGCTTCCTTGTAATGTTGATGATGCGGTTTGAGTCAGACTTGTTTGTTGGCTGAAGGAAACTAAGGACTTAGCTTGATGATGTCAGGTCGTAATACTGGGCTTCTGTGAACAGTGATTGTTGCAGGCCTACAAGCAGCTGACATGTGAGGCCTCATTTACTTTAAATCACTGGCCGTCTGCAGGCCGGCCTGAGGGCACCGCTAGCTTGGAGCTAGCTCTGTTTCTCCAACAGACAGCAGTGGTGATGCATCAGTGCTGCAGGAAGGGAGGAGTTTAGGATGTTTGTCAAGCTACGTAACTGTGTACAAGTGTCCAACAATAACACGTTTGACAATCTTTTTGCTTCTTTTCTTTTGTCTCTGTCTCTGTATGACTGAAATGGAGGTGACATGATTTGCCAATGACCAAAAGTAAATCTTTTTAACAACACAACTGCTCATTCGTGTTTCTGTGTACGTCGGTGGAAATGTGGGTCTAAATTTGATGCATATTGATGAATAATATTGCCATCCTGCGATGGACTGGCGACCTGTCCAGGGTGGACCCCTGCCTTTCGCCCGAAGTAAGCTGGGATAGGCTCCAGCAGACCCCCGTGACCCTGTACAGGACATAGCGGGTATAGATAATGGATGGATGGATAAATCAGAAACCAAACAAAAAAATATAACAAATATGTTTACACACTGCCACACAAGTGAGAAAATCAGAAAAGCTAAATGTAAGCCAGCTAATGCAATTTTATTGTCAGAAATATAACACAGAAAAGCAGAATATGGCCGTGTCATGTCAAGTGTCATCTGTGACATCATGTAAGACAACACAGAACCTCATCTACATTAAAGAACAAAAGAATTAAAGAAGAGAAAAACCTGTTGGTGAGTGGACCGACAAACGGGTTGATGAGCAGCTGGATGAGTGCTTTAGAGGCAAACAACAAGCCAACACGAACATTTTCCTCCTCAAGAAACACACTGTCCTGAAGACAGGAGGACTCCTGCAGGAAGGAAAGGAAGTCAAGGAAAAGAAAAGAAAAATGAGAAGAAGCACAAGGACAGATAATGAGAGAAGGAAACAATAACAGAGGATACATTCTGAATTTGTGATCAATATGATCAGATGATTGGTAAATAGCTTGCACTTATATAACACTTTACAACTGTATTTCTACAGCGCCAAAGCGCTTTACACTGTAATCATTCACCCATTCACACTCACATTCACACACCGATTGTTGGCAGAGCTGCCATACAACGACACTGGCCAGACACCCACGAACAATCAAGGACTCAGTGTCTTGCCGAAGGACACTTCGGTGTAGGAGGGGGCTCGACCCACCAACCTTCAGGTTCATGGCCAAACCCTCTACCACTGAGCCACCTTCCCTTCAGATGATTGATGATTATGACCCTGTCTCCACCTACCGTGTTGTTGGTGGTCTCGTTGGCATTCAGATCTGTGGTCAGTCCGGTCTGGCTGCTTGGATCAGCGTTGGGGGTCATGTCAGCCAGGAGCTCCCGCAGACTAAAGTCGATCTTGTCAAACAGAGGAGAGAAGGAGGGTGGAGGCACCTGGGGGCTCTGCTGGTTCTCCGTACCCAGGACTGGTGGACTGTGACTGGGTAGACTCAGCAAAGAGGACACCTTGAAGGTCTGGAGATTGAGGGAGGGGGGCTGAGAGGGCATGTTGTCCAGGCGAGGTGGCCCAAAGCCAGGTAGAGTCAGCGGGGAGCTTGGAGCGGTCTGTGGTTCTGGACTGGGATGCTCAATAGCATAGAGGAACGTTGGAATGATGGGCACTGAAGAAAGGAGATTGATGAATTGATTCTGATCTGAAGTTGATTCTTTCTGATGGATCTATTTGTACCAAATGTCTAAAATTTGATCTAGGACTAGCCACTGTGAACATGTGATGTAACCTCAACAGTTATGGTTATGATGTCCTGAAGATTCAAACCATTATAAATGCTTTTATAGACTATATCTGCTAAACCACCTCCTGTTTTAAACAAGTCCTCCCAATTGTCTTTCCTCAGGACAATAACTTCAGTAAAATAGTTTACGGTCACAACTAATGCAATTAAAAAACACTTTGGGAAGCTGTGTAAAATGTAAAACTTCACACATTTCAAATGTGTAAATAAAAATAAATGGTTGACCTTAATTTTGAATTTGATGGCAGCAACATGACTCAGATACAGTTCTTTGATGTTTACTACTGTGGAGCATCTCCTGCAACAGTCCAGAAATATCTGGAGCTTAGGAGACCTGTTGATGGAGTATTATTGGAGGAATGCCCTCCTGTTGTTGTTTGAAAGATGAATGGAGCTACCTAACAGTCCTAGATCTACTTTGTCCAATTTCTCATGATGCTCTAAATGTTTTCATTTGGTGAAAGTTCTGGACTAAAGGCAGAGCAGTTCAGCACTCTTCTTCTGTGAAGCCATGCTGTTGTCATAGCTACAATATGTGGTTTAGCATCATCTTACTAAAAGATGCAAGGTCTTCCCTGAAAGAGACATTGGGCCTCATTTACTAATAGTGCATACGCACAAATCAGTGTGTAAATTGTGCGTGTGAATGTTTGAATGTTTGGAACTTGATAGGTCCTGAGGAACACCAGAGGCTGCTCTCGTCCCTGGCCTTAAAATCCTTTCCGGCTGCCTTGAACTCGACAGATCTCTGGCTCAATTGCAACAATAATGTTAAAGACAACTCTTTTCACTCTGGCTGACATGGCACCTCTTTCAGGATCAACTATATACTTTACCAGCCTCTCTCTCAGGATTATTATACCCCATATAACTATTCTCATCATTATAATCTCAGATCATGCCCCCGTGCTATGTACTATAATATCAATCATATCACCCCAAAGCACACAGATGGAGCTTTAATGACTCCTTACTTAGCAATGCAGATTTTCTAGCACAAATGAAAACATAACTCAGTGAATTCATGACTAGTAATTGTAAATCCTGTGACAACCCGCAGGCATTTTGGGAAACAGCCAAATGTTTCATAAGAGGCACATGAATTGCTTTTGATTCTAAATTATAGGTGGAATGCAACAAATGGTTTTCTGAACTTGAAGTAGAGATGGAAAAAGTGGACAAAGCACAAATAGTTACATTTACAGAATCCAATGCCAAGCCCCCAGACGCACTAACGGGAAAACATAAGGATCTTTCCATAACAACGGCAGAGTTCATTTTGCACAGAACAAAACAGAAATATTATGATGGGAAACACCTGAGCAGATTGTTACCCCTTTGATTAAAACAGAATGAATCAAAAGCAGTGATAAATGGCTTCCGATCTACTAAGGGGAATATTGACACAGACCTGATCATCAGAATTTTGTTCAAATGTACATCCCTCCTTAAAATTTGACACTGTCTAGTTTAGTCTGTTCAGTCAACCTAAAACTGTAGAACACCAGCTTATTAACAGAACTTGAGAGAGTGGTTAAAGTACTTCAGAAAGGTAAATGCTCAGGTATAAATGGCCTACCAGAGCTCTATCTAGCTTTCAGGGACTTTCGGACTCCTCGGACTTTCGGACTACTTATACTCGGACTCAATTCTATAATTGGAAAAGGATCTGTGTTTCAAAAGGTTTAGCTGATGATGGGCAAAAGAGGTTTGTTTCATGAAACGCCTCCATTAAGGAATAACTAACATTTTCTGTCTGGCAGGCAGCCTTTTATATCTCCCCAATGGTTAGACAAAGGTGTTTTCACTATTGGAGATATTTTTAACAGCAGAGGACTCCGTTCTTTTGAGAATATTAAACAGAAATATAACCTACCAGACACTTCCCATATCTTTTACTTAAGGCTCAGATCTACAATGAAGGTAACTGGGGTTCCTTGAGATTAAGCCTTACTGGAACAACCTTTGCAGAAAGTAACTGGTCCTGGACAGCGCTCTCAAGGGATAGTGCCCCACATATACATATATATAT
>JBAMYA010104181.1:0-20057 GCA_037176975.1 Arrhamphus sclerolepis | reverse complement strand
TACAATAGTCTAAAAATGAAATTTACATTTAAAAAATACATAACACTCAAAAATGCACAATCTCACGTGTACCAACTATAATACGCCTGAAAAGGATCAAATATGATTTAAATTAAAAGCCAAAGAAACAAAAATGTGCTTGGGTGCATCTTCTAGCTGAAGAGGCTTCCGTTCTTCTGGATTCTGTCATCAGAGAGTTGTCCAGTTGTCCTTTTTATTGCCATTTAATTTTGAATTTACTATAATTTGGAAATAGATGGTGCAAAGCTGCAAGGCATATTTAAAAAAAAAAAGGCACACTCCTCAGACGAGGGAGCGGAGCAGAGTTGAATGGATGACTGTACAAGGTTTGAAGACCCGGTTGAAAGGGACAGTTGGATTGCATTCCTGATTTAGACCAAAACATAAATTAATAAAAAAGGAGCATTGTGTCACCTTTAATTGAATGTAAAAGAGATAATTGTTTTCTGTGGATTTTAGCTGTTATTCATTATTAATAACCTTCCATTTACAAGGTTGCCTGGCAGCACACTGAACCCCACATTTTAGATGAATTTCTATTATTTATTATAACTATTATGACATTCCTCCGATGAAGTAAAAGTATATCCATTTTTTTTAAAAGTGCATTCAATTTCTACTAAGGATATTTTTTAACTCAAAAGGCTCAGATATTACACTCAGTATATATTTTCATCTTCACACATTTAAAATGTGAATAACAATGAATAAGGTATTTTTACGCCATTTATACTTTGGCCTTTGGGGAAAGACTATATATGGATCATTTCATATTGTTTATGGTATTTCACAGTATAAAATATTTAAGTATTTACCACTGTCAAATGAGCACAGAAACTCTGTCTTACCGTATCTAAAATAGAAGAATATGAAAAACAAATATTTGAGTACATCATATTTATAAAACATAAAAAAAAAACTACCACAGGTCGACTTTGCAATTTGAAACATATATTAAATATATATGTATATATGAACAAAACTGTATATAAACATCATTTTTACCATCGAACCCATTAGACCAGCCTTGGATTGTCTTTTACAGAAATGATCCACAAACCCTCCTGATTTACAGTCAGGCTCCCTTAATGCTGCTCACTATTCTTTTTTTTTTTCTAATACAACTATTAATAAAATGTATTTGCTATTGTGATTAGAGACAGATAGTGAGCAGATTGGTGTAAAATTTACAAGCTTTAACTGCAGTTGATGTCCAGCTGTATCAGTAAAGATAGAAGAGTTCGGTTTTATGAATGCTACCTTATTGGCAAAATTAAACTGACTTGTGACAGAAGCACAGTGAAATCAGCTCTACTGACTTTTTATGAAAGAATAATAAAAGACAAAGTCAGATGTCCATTCCCCAGAAGAACAGTTAGTTATCTGCCGGTTAACACTAGTATTTTCTCCTGCAATGCAAAATGTTTAGGATGAAAAACACAGTCAACTTGTGCTACGATGGACGCTGATAGTTTTCTCAACACAGCATAAACAGTCTTTCTAGAAATGGGAAAACTTTTATTTTGTAAAGAAAAAAAAAGCTTGACTAGATTATTTTTCTCTGTAGAAATAAGACCAATTTTCTTGAAACTAGCCTTCTTTCTTTTTACTTTCTCAGGAATCAGTTATTAGTTCAACACTGTTGCTGAATTCAAACTAGAAGCATCATAGTGAGAAAGTAAAGATTCAAATACCTTATTTTAATCTTATTTTTTGTTGTTGATTTCCCATTTAAGAACTGAAACACATGTCAAATTGAATTTGTAATGTTGCCATTCCTTCTCACAACACTTAAGAGGTTTTAAGAAACTGAATTATTTATTTTTAATCCCATTTTCCCTGCAAACACATTTTGAAAGAAGCAACAATCGGTTCTTGTCATTATTTGACTAAATTAATGGAAATCCCAGAAAACCTCTAGAATCACAAACACTGTCCAAAATTAAGAGGATGTTTAGTATCCTAATACACTTCTATTTCTCAACACGCTGTACTTTTGTGCCTCCTCCATCATGACCGAGGGAGCTAGTTCCTGCAGGAAGGTCAATGTGACTTTTTGACACATGACCTGTAGATGCATAATAGATGTTCCATTGTGGCTTTGCAAAATATTTCCCTGATCAAAGTATTTTCATGTGCTCATAAAATGAGCACCTTTGAGAATGTTTCGTCAAGCCAAGCAGCACCATGTTGTAAAGAGGAGGCACCAGTGCTGACAGTTTGTCTGGAACACATTTGCTGGTAATCTTTCACTTATATCAGGCATAAAAAAGATCAAACCACAAATAATCCAGTACATTGAAAATATATAAATGATTTTGGGTTTTTTTTAGATCATGACAAAGACATGGCATTTTAAGGATTACATTTTTCAAAAACTTTTGAAAAATATTTTTACACCTTGTGTTTCTGTTACATTTTTTTTTGTGTTGAAGGGTTTTTAATGTCACTTTTTCTGAAGGTGCAATTAAGGGTTAGTTCTGCTGCAAAGTTGAACCTTTTAACATGGAGGTCAGTGGGGATTTGCTGTGTTTTGGATCCAGCACCTAGTGGTCAGTGGAGGAACTGCAACAAAACCTAGATCCTGGATGAGCTTCAACTTGGAAGTGGGATGGTTTCTGACTGGCTGAACTTCACACCCTTCAATCGGTGGTGGACATGCTCTAAGGAGCATAAAGCAACAAAACAGCTTTTTTTTTTCTTTTTAATCGCTAACGCATCTTTATATAAAATAAGATCTGGGCTGAGTAATAAGGTTAATCAGTGCTGTAAATAGGCATCGCTACTCTGCTTGGATTATTGTTCACATTATTAAAGGAATTTAGACGCTATGAGGCCCGCCAGCCACAAACAAGTTTGTGTGATTGCTTTTGCCTTCACTACTTCATAAGTGAAATTAACCAACTGCAAACAAAACCTATTTGTTAGACAGTTGGGTAATCAGCCAAAGTAATTAAAAGGCATCGAGGTTCTGAGACTCTGTAAATTTGAGCAACTAAACAAGAGCTGTGTGAGAGGCACAGTTGCTTTTAAATACTTCCTGGATGCAAAAGTAAGAAAATACATTTGATTAATGAGATTAAATTATCCATTCAGGCAATGTACTGTTATCTGATTATGTTTTAAGGCCTATTTGTATCAGTCAACAGTTAAAAGCCACTCAAGAGGCTCTGTAGCTCTCTCTGGCCTTTTTGCTGAGTCCAGAAACTGTTATCGAGATTAGGAATGTTTATCCTTAAAGTAAACATAAACCATGCTGGGATGAGTTCATTAAAAGTGCTGAGGATTTGCACAGATGCATGTGAAAAGAAATGACTCAGCCATCACGTGTTGGTTGCAGATTCAGAAGTCTCAAGTCTGAGAAACATCAGGGCTGTTTTAGAAGTAAACTGATAGTCTGGGTTACCAATGGTGAGCCAAAAAATATTTAATTCGTCATAATGTGAGGTGCACACTGTGTGATGTCAGCATCTCAGACTAAAGATGGTCAATGGTGGTAAAAATGTTCCATCGTCGCTCAGAAACCATGGTGGTAGAGCTCACAGTGATGAACAACCAAAGATGAGCTGCTACAGATGTCAGCGGTGATCGTCTCAGAGTGTGACGGCATGTCACTGTCTTTATGATCTCTGTCAGCTAACCAACCAATAGGAAAGCACCATAAAATAAACTTCAGCACGTCTACACAGCACAGTAGCCTAGCAACAACAGCACCAGATACAAAAGAGAAACAGGAAGAAAAATGTCTGTATATTCAGACTTGAAAGTGTTGATTTGAGTCCTTTAGTAAACGTTTAAAGAGTTAAACTCGGAATTCTGAACCTCTGTCAGAGGATCAGCTCACTTTTAGGATACGAAGGAGGAAAATCTGTTTGTCTTAAGAATGAAACATGTATTTTCCTTCACTCCAGACTGTTTTTCCAACCTTGAAAAGTTTGTAGAAGACTTCATTCAGCAGCTGACACTTGTTGAGGAGCTATCAGCATAACAAACGCAACCTGTAGGCTCAAGAACCATAAACTTTTTCAGATCAGACAATGCGACTAAAAGAGCAAAATAGTGACTCCACTTCCAGGTGAATGCACCTGGATGCAGCAGTCTCTGCTGACGTTCAAGCTCTTTTTCTGCAACTTCCTGGACTGCATCTTTTCTCTGTATCCCATCATGTGTTTGATCCTTCGGACACCTAGTTGGTTACTTTTATTATTCCCACACCGCAGTCTGCCTCAGATAAGTTCGGATTATTGAAGCTGGATCTCTAGAAGACTGGATTGTCTGTTTGAGCGATGATGAGTCCAGAGTTTTCTCTGAACTATCTTCATTCAGCAGCTTTGAACTGAGTTTATTTGAGCTGTCTCTCTCATACAGTCAATCATACAATCAGAAATATGCTCCATGTCAGGATAAACTCTGATATCCTTTGCAGCTGTAGCTTCCCAGTAAATCAACCAATAAGCGCACAGCTCATTCATGAGCCATCAAGGGAAGGCAAGTTTATTTGTAGACCACAAATACACAAAGCAATTCAAAGAGCTTTACAGCAACATAAAAACACAAAACGCAAATAAAATAATTCCATAAAACATAAAAAATCAATTAATTAAATTAAAAATGGAGAGTGCAAAATAAACAGCATTATTTAAAATTTAAAAACAAAATAGAAGAGAAAATCACATTAAAAAAAACAGCAGTTAAAACTTTTTTGTTTTCGGTTTTAAAATTCAGGCTTAAAATAACTGCAGATTTAGAACTTCATTAAATGCAGCTGAGAACAGGTGGGTCTTTAACCTGGATTTAAATGAACTGCGTGTTTCAGCTGATTTGAGACTGATCAACAACCAAAATACAGATGATATAACCTATTTAATCATTAACGAACACACCAAAACAGCTTCTTCTCATGACAAAGAGAATCACAGATTTCATGGGCTGGGTAAAAATGTACATAGATAATTTTCAGTGAAAAAAAACCAAAACATTAAATCCCAGAGTTAAAGACCTCAGGAAACAAATTTAATCAGCCAATTAATGGAGTTTATGGGACATTTTCAAAAAGAAACATAACTTTATACAAGTAGGTGTCTAACTCATGAAAACCTCTTTTGAAGAGATATAAGTGAATCCTCCCACACTTTCACCAGAAAGCCACTTAGCCACATGACATTAAAGGCTTTTGAATGCTTTAAGGACTGAGAACTTGTGCTTGAGATGTTCACTTATAGAGAAAAAAGAAAAAGAGAATGGTGTTTTATATCTACATGATGGTCATGTTTGTTTTAAAAAGGAAAAGACATCCATGATAAACACTCTGAGGGACAACCATCGTCATGAAGGTGCAGCTTTTTTTACAGTATGGGGTCTTTTCTTTTATTCCAATCCAAGGACACACAGCCAGCTGAAATGAAGGCTTTAAATTGCCTCGAATGTTGATAGGAATAGGAGCATGTCTGTGACGGTCTATTAGTTACAAATGTGCAGACGGTAGTGTTGTAAACATGCTGCAGTCAAACCTCATTGGCTTTCATCTGAATGGAGAGAATGTGTGTTGTCTTTCAAAGCTCAGTTCATTTAAACGGCCTTGCTGGTACCCCATACTACTGGGTCCTGCGCTCTCTTCCAACACTTGCTCATTATAGTAGTAGGATTATTTCATTTCCTGTGTTTTATCTGTGCATGTTACTAGATGTTCATCAGCGGAGACAAAAAAAAAGGAGGAAAAGCAAATCCTCATTTAATTGTAAAGCGTAAAATCTTTGGCCTTATTATGATAACTGTACAGTAGGTCGTCGGGAAATGCTGTTAATGTTTACGAGTCTCCCTTTTCATTGAGTCGTCTTTGTCTTAAAGTGAGCAAAACAGCATTCACTGTAAATATTCTTGAGGTAATCAGCAGTTTGGCCTCTGGCTTTTTCAGACGGCAAGCAGCGCCAATTTGCATATTAATTGGTTTATCCATGCAAGTTTACAGGCGTCACTGCTGACTAATATGGTGATGGTATCACTGCATGTGTTTCTTTGTTTCTGGCAAAGGGTTGTAGAGCAGGTAAGTATGGGCAAAGCTGCATTTGTGGGTCCACAGCACCGACTGTATTCAGTGAAAAAAGAAAAACACAGTTTTCTAAAGAGCAAGATTGATCATAGTTTAAATGTTTGCTCAGTTTGTGGTAATGAATGAGTATACCCAAATAAACAGGTAACAGGGTTAGTTCCAGCCTCGGATGTTTGTCAAACTGCAAATAATAAATACTGTTTAGAAATTTAACCCTCAGGTGTTGTCATCTCCAAACTGAGATGAATGTTGTGTAATAAAAATCTCTGACAAAAACTCTCACATGCACTTTGAAATTTTGTATTTTGAGGTCACAGAAATAATGCATTTCCACCTTAACACATTGATTCTATGGTGATTTTGTAATGTTTTTTTTTTTGTTTTTTTTATATTCAGTCCTTGAGTTTGATAGGAATATTAATAAATATATGCAAATACATGAGCTGCTTACAAAGAAATTGCATTTACCATCATCACAGCAAAACAGAGGATGTTTACGCACAATGCAATAATGACACAAATTATGGTAATAAAGTGCTAGTTATGATAAACACAAGAAACTTGTGCTTCAACGAAGGATCAGCGTTCGGTGAAAAAGCTCAACAGTTTAAATCTCTGAACAGAGATAACTGACATGTACTCGGTGTCTTCAGGTGGGCATTTAGTTAGTCCCATGACACGTCCAGTCCCAGAGTCACCCCCCTAATGCCAGTTCTAAATGCTCCCCACCAACACAACAACCTCCATCAGCTTAAGTACAAACTGTTTACCGCAATCAAACCATCACCAAAGAACCAACGGAAGAGACGGCAGAAGGAAGTGCATCTGAGCAAACGCACTGTATGATTTTTACAGTCTTATACGATTTATTTAAATCACATTTGATGATATGAAATCAGCAGATAATTAATGTATAGCATAATTAATAATGAGAATTAATGTGTAGCACTGTGTGACTGAACATACGTTGAAGGTGTATTCAGTGTATTTCAGACTCTAAATGCAGCGTCATGGGGTCATTAGCAGGTTGCCGCTAACGTGCTAATGCACCAATGACTCTAAAGTTACTGTTGTATTGGTGTGCTTTGAAAATAAAATAAATACAATCAAGAAAAATAAGCGTCTTTAGCATTTTCCTTCCCTTTTTTCTCTGTTGTGTCTGATTTCCACATTATTTTCCATGAAACACAACCACAGAAAAACACTTACTGATGATGTATTCAGTTTCCAACTTTGAACAAAAAGAAGAAATGTCGTTTAGGTTAAAAAAAAAAAAAGTTAGACAAAGCATTAGTATTTGTTTGTCACTCTTTTTTAACAAAATAATAATAATAATCGCTGATGAGAGTTTGCTTTTAAAAGCAAAACAAAAGGCAAGTTTCAACTTATTGCTCAAAGGTGAGTGAATTCAACGTTATCTTAACATCAGGCTGTGATTTATAAAGAGAAACTGCTTACGCACGCACGGTTACATAAATCTGATTTTTTTTCAGCTTTTACACATATGCAAACTTTTAGTAATGATCTTACGCACACTTTCATAAATGAGCACCCCAGATCTTAACAAAGTAAGGACCTTGAATCGACCAAATTTCCACTAGTTTTCTTTTGTTTTTGAGAACACTGGAATCAAAGTAAAACACAGCAAGTTTACATCAAAATTAACTTTCTTTTGGTTAAATTATCTTAGATCTTTTGAGAAAAAAAGCATTTCAGTATAAAACTATAAACTTTTTTCACAAAGGTTAAAACTTTTGAAAAATGTTAGATTTTATGACAAAAACTAACTTCAGTCACTGTCTTCAGTGACTGAAAACGTGGCGCTTCATATCCAGAAATCCTTGTGGAGGCGAATGAAACCATTTGTATCAAGTAAAAATGTATGTACATGAAAAACCATGTCATCTGTGAGAAAGATACAGCTGATGTTTATCTAAAATTATATAAAACACATGTATAACATCAAACGCAATGAACAGTGAATACATGCGTGCTTAATGATTTTTTTTTTTTTGTAGCATTTCATTATTCAATTCATTTTTCCGTTCTAATAACTGGGACACTGCTGAGGAGATGAGGAGCAATTTCATAAGAGAAGGTGAGGACAGAGGTGATGAAGCAGACGAGCAAATGTAGCATTCACGCTCCATTTCACGGGATCGTAATACATTTTCAGTCTTCGAGAGTCGTCTCTGAAATTCATATGTGAAGGGCAACATGTGAGATGTGGAGCATCAGCTTTCATGTTTACCTGCAACGGGTCAAATCAAAATGTGAGCTCTGCTTCTTTAAAACAAAGACTGGTGAAAGCATCGTCCCAGATCGGCATAATGATTGTGGGTGGTGCATGAATCAACTGTTTCAAGTTACAAAGGTGGAGTTGCATCACTTTCTGCCATCTCGTATCATGCTGCTAACATCACCCCAAAGACTTGCTCTGGTTCACACATGTGATGATGCTCCTTTACAGCAATTCAAGTCAATTATACTTTATTAATCCGCCAAAATTTTACATTGCCTGGATTTCACCTTTTGTCGTTAAAACATACTTCTTTACTCTTATTACTGTGTTTGAAGTCTCTTTCAGGCCGTCTGACAGTCTGAAATTCTTAAAGAGAATGGACTCTTGCAGAC
Organism: Arrhamphus sclerolepis; assembly: GCA_037176975.1. Lineage (NCBI taxonomy): Eukaryota > Metazoa > Chordata > Actinopteri > Beloniformes > Hemiramphidae > Arrhamphus > Arrhamphus sclerolepis. The sequence goes on along the minus strand of JBAMYA010104181.1, from coordinate 11,353 downwards.
GTGTCACGCTAGAACACAAAATGCTCCATTCCTCATGGTCCTGCTGCTCCCCACCAGCACTTCACATTTGTCAAACTCAAGGCCTGCGGGCCACATGTGGCCCACCACTTCATTTCACTTAATGTGCTTTATTATGAATAATAATAATAATAATTTTACAATAAAAATAGAAAAACTTTTGGTTAAAGATTGGAATTGTTTTTGATAAAGGTCACATTTTTGGGAAAAATTTGAGATTTTACAACAAAATTCACTTTTTTTTAAACAAAAAAGAAAAAAATGTGATTCTATTTTATGACAAAAATAATCACTTTTTAAATTATTTTTTATTTTACGACTGAGTCCAGGAACTAGCGAAGAATCTGAAAACGTAGCTGGTTGATAAAGTAAAGAATAACAGGCCCTTCAACGGTAACCATGGTAACGACATGGCCCTAGACTGAGTCCAGGACCTAACTGCTTGATAAAATATAAAATTACCAGCCCTTTAATGGTAACCATAGTGATGATGTGGCCCTTTAGCAGTAACCATGGTGATGGTGCAGCCCAGGATGAAATAGAGTTCGACACCTTGTAGATGCTCTAACCTGTTGAATTACACCGTGGCCAGTAGTGACCGATGAGCTGAAGATTACTTTCATTAAAGAAAGGAAGCCATGACAAACTGAGAAAAGGAAATGAACATCATAAATTTCATTAAGGTTAAGTCCCAGAGGGAGAGAAGTTGGTAAGTAAAAAATAATAATGCAGAAGGAAGTAAAAGGCATCCTGCGACTGAAATTTGCTTTTCGGCTTGCAGTGTGTTGTTGTGATTTTAAAACAGTTATTTACACTTTGCTCTCAACAAGAAACCACTATAGTACAATTGAAAACCAGAAGTTTAAATATTCTATACTTGTTTTGTTTATTTAAAAAAAGAAACTTAACCTTTTTTTCCTCATTTTCTGACATTAAATTCAACTGAACTTTTATCTGGTTTAGGAGAGAGAGAGAGGGGATTTATTTTGGATGATGACCACTCCAGAACATAGACTTTGTTGTCCTGAAGACACTCTGGGTCATTGTCCATCTGGAAGAACCATTTGTGTCCTGGCTCACGTCTTCAGATGTTCTCAGACTTGCAAAGCTTCTACCTATTTCCTCCAAATGTAAATAAAATATAGATGGTCAATATATTTCCATTCTATCAGACCACAGGACATGTTTCCAGAAATTAAGCTCTTTGTCCCAAAACTGTAAAGTATAATTTTTCTATTTCTTCTGGACTAATGTCTTCTCCCTGGCTGAGTGGTCTTTCAGTCCATATGGGTCCAGGACTGGTTTCAGTCTCTTACCAGCAGGTGTTCATCCACCTGTGGGACACAGAACCATCTCCTTCCTGAGATCTACGATGGTGGACATTCATGGTGTCTCCACTGTAGAAGTGTTGAACAGATGAACGTGGAACCTTCAGGATGAACCAGACTGGTGGAGGTGCACTGTTCTCTTCCTGATATCTTGGCTGATTTCTTGAAATTTTTCTCTCTATCTCACACAAGGAAGCAGTGTGTTTGAGGTGTGCCAACCCAAATGTTGTCAACCTATCAGAAGCCTCCAAAGCTGTGACATCATCTGGGATTCCCTAAATTGCTTAAAGGGATTGTAATCTTAACTGTACGTAAACTTCTGAAGAAAATATACCCCCCCCCAAAAAAAAAAAAAAAACAACCTCATTTTTCTGGTATTTAGCAAATAGAAATAATTTCTGTAATCCCAAATGACCTACAGGTCAAAGTTTAGTCTGATCTGATCTCAGACAGTGAGAAAAGGAAGCTCATGGTTTCTGGTATGACGACTGATGCAGTCAACATTTTATGGAATCTTGGTGACTGAATGATGAACTGCCTGACATGGTGTTCGTCTAATTTGCAGCAGACAATTAGACCGGGGTTTCTGAGGATGAAGTTATGCCACATTTCATGTAGCCAGCAGCTCATTGTGTTTACTGCATATGACTCATCAGGCTCTAATTGCTTTGAGGGTGACGGCGGTGCAAGGCAGCAATGCTTTCATCTCCTGGGAGGCCAGATGTTTCCTGCAGTTACACATCATCACCAGACGTTCACCGGGCAGGAGAAAATAGTGAGTTGGCACTAAATATAAACACTTTTCTATCATAATTTGGACAAATTCAAACACTAAAGGTGCTTCTGTTTCATCAGCCAGCCGGATAATTGTTAATTTTTTTAAATTATGACCGCTTGTACCAAATCAACTTCTGTAAATATTTTGTCTTTAAAAGAGCAATTTCATAACATTAAAAAGACCTCAAGGCTTCTGTGGATTCTTAACAATAAAACCAGTGTCTTTTCAATTATATACGCTTCAATTTCTACATAATTAGATGAAAACAGCAAAAATATGAGCTAATAAATAACGAGGAAAAAAAAAGAACAATGAGGAGTAAGGAAAAATAAAAACTGGAAAAGTAGATTTACATTAACAAAGAAAATTAACCCTGAGATGCACCTAAGCACATTTTTGTGTTTTTGGATTTTAATTTACAGAATATCCTTTTTTCAAGGTTGTGCATTTGAGTGTTTTTTTAAATGTATTTTCCATTTTTAGATTATTGTAAACAACATGAACTAAAAAAAACGTGTTAAAGAGCCTGCGCACAAAAATGTGCACAATGAAATCTATTCAAATCACTGTGAATGGTAAAAATGACATCATCGGGAAGTAGCCAAACGTAAAGCTCCATGCCTGAAATGAAGTGGAGAAATGAGAAGTTGTTTTTATTTCATCCTTCTTTTTTAAAGAGCAGGATCAAAAAATAGTGAACTGAATTGATTCATATGGACACAAAAATGTGTCAAAGGGTCTTTAACGTCTTTGACATTGAGCAAAAGATAATAAATGTTGCTGCTAATCTTTCACATATATCAGGCTGCAATAACCTGTTTATATGAATTCTAGAGAAAATAAATCATTGTTGTGTTTTTTAAACCATAAAATTAAGTTGTATCACAACAAAAACCTGGCAATTTAAGGGTTTAAATGTTATTAAATTCATCAATTTTGACATGCATGATTAGGATTATTGCTATATTAAAAAAACCTAACCTAATCTTTTTTTTTTTTTTTTAAAGAAAATGATTTCTGAAGCTTATTTTTGTTACACAAGCATTAATGTGTCATCATTTAAAGGTGGCTCAAAGGGTTAAAAGCACAAAATGTCACATTTCATTTAGTGTTTTGTAAAACAATAGTTTTCACTTCTGCAGAACATCACTCCCACTGTGCATGAAGGATAATTTATTAAAGTATGAAAGCTCATGATGGAAGGAGATGCACGTTAGTGATGTTTAAGACATGGCATCAACCCCTTAAAGCTGTTCTTTATTCAGCATTTTAGGGTTTGTTTCAGAGTGTATGTGTTGATGTGTTTTTCTCTGTTTAAATACAATCATGGAAGAAAAGAAATAAAGTAAATACTCTACAGTGGCATGTTGATGTGTATGACAGTATTTCACAAGAAAAGTTAAATGTTCAAATGCAACTTTTCTCATCCTGGCTGACACACCTGAACACAGCGAGCCCTCTCAGCAGCCCTGAAGGTGCTTCACTCCACCGTTGTAGAAAGGCTTTCATCAGACAGGGCCGCAAGCAAAAACATGGCAGAATTACTTTGTACAGCGAATAAAAGATCTGCAGGCTGAGTGGTACTTTCTTGCTAGTTACTTCTGGCATCTTTTCTTGTTCACACATCCAGACGGCAGATGCCAGCGCCATGGCCGAGGACAGACTCATCACTCGGCTGATTTAGAGACGCCCAAATTTTCTAATACAAATGTTTTCCATTTCATTTAGACTCAAAGGAATTGGATGGACGGTCACTCTCCTGTCCTCACCATCGTGGTTCGGCATTCGTCCTCCAGCGCTGGCCACGATGACAAGAAACTGGAGTGAGTGATTATGCTGCTTGCTAGCCGTGAGTGAATGTGATTTGAGGATATTGATAAATGCAGCCTGATGGGGCTGTGACACAGAGTTTGTGTCCTGTAAAGGAAAAGAAAAGATGCATCTACCATATTATACACATTTTTACGATAGATATTCTATATAGCTTATATATTTTTGTTACTCCTACTTATATATGTTTATACAACTATTTTATAATGCATTTATTTCAGTCATTTAAGATGTATATTCTTAATTTGCATATGATCCATTATAAATACATGTTTATATATTCCACTTTGAGTTGAAATTTATTTCTAGGTTTATTTGTTGTAATTAAATTAGTAATCATACTTTCTTTTCCTCCCTTTTTTTTTATTTAAGCATTTGTGGAGGAGCAACTTTAAGAAAAAGCAATTTCCCTTCAAGGACCAACAAAGTAATTCTGATTATCTGCAATCACTACATTATTACTGAGGGACAAAATAGGGTACTGCTGAAATTTTAATTTTAATGCATTTTGTTCCCCAAAGGTGAGCTGATATGAAACATAGGCTGGTGGGGAAAAAAAAAAGGAGGGGGGGGGGGCGGGGTTGAGGGGCAATAAAGCTCAGTCTGGGCCTGGTTGGAGTCTGTTACTGAGAGACAGGATATCAGGTCATTGAAAATGCTTTTCACACTGGATCACTGCGTACCCGCCACAGGGAGGTGGATATACAGTTCTTTTCAGTCTGATTCTGGAGGTTTAAGAGCGACGGTGGTCTTTCGTCATCAGCTCTCAGCAGCTGCAGACTGTCAGGATGCTTCATCACAGCTCTCCTCTCTGTGTGTGGCCTGATGCCAGGTCAGAGATGGAAAATAAGGAATATGGAAATATCCGGCTATCAGGGGGACTTTGAATTTCAAGTTTAATTCCTGTCATGCAAATTGGTAGTGGTAACTGCATAAAAGCTTTATATCAAAGTCCTACGAGAGGGAAGAGATTAGCTCATTAGATATATTTTCCTTGATACAAGGCAAGTTTAATGAGATTTTGGGATTTAAAAACTCTTATTTATTCATTTTTCTGGGCGAAGCAGACTTCTCCGGCCATCATCAAAACAACAAAATTAAATAAGTGAATAAATAATTAAAAGATACTCGTGGGATACGGGTAAAAAAACCTGCAGTATTACTTTGTTACGGTTACAGAAAGTCAGACAGAAAGAAGAACATTAAGCAGTAAAAGTAAAAGCAAGAATGATGAAATTACAGAAGATAAATAATTCAGGTATATCTTCTGGGTGAGTCATTTTTTTCCCTCCTCATCGGGGTTCTTAGTTTAGAAAGAAAAATGCTGAGTCCGATGCACATCTGGCTCATTTATTATAACTTGATAAGTAACTTGGTTTCATTAATTTCCTTTCGTAATTAATAAATATAAAGTATTTTTGATTTGAACTGAATTGAATTGATGTCTTAATGACATGATCATGTGTAGTAGGAGATTTCTCCATCCCTTCAGGCTTTAATAGTGGCTCCAACTCTGTTTTTTCTCTAAAGGTCATGTTTGTAAATTGTGCCGTGTTGTCCCCCGCTGCTGATTGGACGCCCTCTATCCACAGCTCTTCACCATCCCCTCCCAGCTGCCATGCGAGGACATCATTGGTTCACCCTGCCAGTCCTGGATCCCCCTGGACACGGGTTCACCCAGTCCAGTAGTTAGTGCAGCTGTTCACCCAGCTTGACACTTGTTCTAATGCTGCTAAGTTTTCTGGGCTCTGAATTTCAGCTTCATTAGGAGATTTTATATTCTGTTTTGTGGACGTTAGAGCTTTACATTTTGTTCAGCCAACTTTCTGACACATCTTCATGGTTTCCATTAAAATTAAGTTCATCAGGCCAGTTATTCTTTACTTTCTCAACCAGCTACGTTGTCAAATTTCCTGCTAGTACCTGGTAGTTAAAGAAAAAAGAAAACCCTCAAATAAAAAAAAAAAAAACAACTCACGACTTTTATCATAAAATTGAAGCTTTTTTTTCTTCTAAAATTGAAAATATTTCCAAATTAGTTTATTTGGGGGGTGAAAAAGCTGATTTTGAAAATCTTTACATTGTTCATAATGTAATTTCAACTCTTTTATCCCTAAAATTATCTAAATTAATACCTAAATTTACTAAATTAAAATTTCTGTTAAAAAAAGGTTAATTTTAGGGCCTTAAATCAGACTTTTAAGTCAATGTTGCTGTTTTTGTTTTTTCCTTCCTTAAAAAAAGGTGTGATAACAGACAGATTTTTAATTGATCTTCAACTGGCTGAGTGTCACAACAACTTCCTTTTCTTTCATTTTCTTTTAAATTTACAGATTGGATCATTTTTAAAGAGAGAGAAAGGTACAATACCTATTAAACGGTTTCCACAGCACTGAAAGGATAATATACAAGCTAGAAATTAAAAAAACATCAGCCACCACTTGTTTGACCTGAACTGACTCCTGATTGACAGCTGTGCTGCTTACTGATATTATTAATTACTTGGGATGTGTGAGTAGACATCTTGGAATGTTTGCTCTTCAACAGTCTTTACATTGTTTCACATTTATAATTGAACTAAGGACTTGGCAACCTTGGAGCATGTGTTCAGTTCTCAGGAGCGATGACATAAATGAGCATCTGCAATCACCATGAGGCTCCTTCCAGACAGATCCTGAAGCAGCTGTGGCTCCTTAACGTCCACTTTCTGATCTCATAGCATGTACGGCCTGCAGCACAGGCGTCAAACCCGAGGCTTCATTTTCTCTGAACCATGAGAGCGTTTAAAGACAATCATGAACTTCTAACTAGAACATTTCTGAGGAAACCTTTGATTTAGTCCTGACATCAAAAAGTGGAAGAACTGAGGTGGAGAGCAGCTGGTTTATGTCAGAAAGTCAGGATTTAACAAACGTTTGAAAAAGATGGCATAAGAAAAATATACTATTTTTGTCAAATCCCATGATTTTTGAAAAATTGACTTTTTTATTTTTAAATGTAATTTGAGGGCAAAAAGGTTGAAATTATACAAACTTTGCAATTTTACAAGTTAAAGAGTTACAATTTTGGGACATTTGTGACTGTACGGTAAAAAGTCTTCATTGCTACATTTGCTATTTTCAACAAACTCAATAAGTCAACTTTTTAAAAAGATTTGCAAGAAAGAAAAAAATGATTTTAGTGCAAAAGTCTGTTTTGTAATAAAGGTTGCAATTCTTTTTAAATTTGAGATTTGATGACATTTTTTATTTAAATTAAAAAAAAAGGCATTTTTATGAAAAAGTCTGTTCTGTTTTGAATTTGCCGTTATACCAGCAAACATTTAAGGTTGTACAAAAGCTTAATTTTTAAACAAAAGCTCAATTTTATGAAAAACAAGATTTTTTGACAAAATTTCACCTTTTTTTCAAATTTTGTTGTTGTCTTCAAGGACAGACTTCAGTAACTAGCAGTAAAATCTGATAACATAGCTGAGAAAATAATGAATAGCAGACACAGTAACCATGGTGATGATGTTGCCCAGGATGAAATGGAGTTTGACACCCCTTGCCGATAGGAACAGCAGTTATTTCAAGCGCTTGATTCTAATGATGACAAGGGCAAAGAGAGCAAACTCAGTCAATCTAGGACTGTTTAAATGTCCCTACAGTAAGGCCCGGTGGATTATACCATCTCTCTCTGGCAATTCTTTGTGGGAGCGCGATGTGTGACCTACAACCCTTTGGGGCAAAGCAATAATTCTTCATACACTGTCTGTAGCTGCAAGCGACAGAGCAGGGTTTGGCTTTATTAGCAGAGCACTGGCCAACGGAGACTTCATAGAAGGGCAAAGCAGAGCAGGACGGGCGGCATGAAGGTCAACAGAAGTGTTTCCCAACATGAGGTCGCCACCACCCCAAAGGGAGACCCAAGCATCACAGGGAGCACACTCATGATTGTTACTGCACAGCGGTTATTAAAGTGAGATTTTCACAAACAGCTGACTATGAATCTTCTGTTAGTGGCACTTTCACTCACTGCAATAAAACCTGCACAAAGTGCAAAGAAATTCCAACCACAAACTGGCATGCAAAAGTGGAGAAAGGTCCAACTAGCTTAATTCAAACCTTAACCTTTAATGCTATTTTTTTTTTTGAGTGCAGATTATGCTGTACTGGATTGGTTTGAGTCTTATTTAAAGGACAGGGATTACTCCGTGTCAATAGTAATGTTTTTGTCAGAGTTCCCTAAGGCTCCATGTTGGTGCATCTAACATCTACGTATGCTTCCAACAGCTCAGATTATAATAAACAACAAGAGAAGCTACCATAACTAGGCAGAAGACGCACAGCTACATTACAATGGCACCAGGTGACTGTCAACCCATACTGGTTTACTAAGTTTAGTTTATAAAGCAGGAAAGCTGAAAACCTTAGTTCTTTTAAAACAGGGTTAAAAATTCATTTCTCTACACCTGCCTTTGATTGAATTAAGTAGATTTTTATTCTTTAAAAAATGTTTTTTTTTTAACTTTAAGCCATTTTCATTTTGATGCTGCACTGATACTCTATGCAAAATTTTACTGTTTTGTTTTTTATTGTCTTTGTGTTTACTGTACGTCTTTGAGTTGCCTTGTTACTGAAATGTACTATACAAATAAACTTGCCTTGTCTATTTTTTTATATCTATCAATGTCTCTTTGACTAGACTGAAAAATAAAGACTTGAAGCTCTCTTAAGCTTCCTGACATTTACTTCTATTTCGATGGTGGAGGTCTGACAGCAGGTAGCAGATGATGATCAAATGAGACCCAAAATGGGATATAAGAATGAAAATAAGCATAAGCACAAAGATTATGGCACCCATAAGTGATCATTATAACACCATATATATATATATATATATACATATGTATATACATATGTGTATACATAGTCATTACCTCTATCAGAGAAATATGAAGACACTGAAAAAATATACATTTAAATATATATTAATTCATTCGGGGTCTTGTTCATGGATGAGGACCATCATCGAGTAATTGCTGGCATTAAACAAATCTACAAGAATTACATTTCCCCCTTTCTATCTTTTATCTTCAGATTAATCCTCTGAGAATGAGTGGATTTCTTTTTTGTTTTTTTAGCTGTGAATTAATTCCCATCTTCACCTTCCTGGATTTCCTTCGGGATTATGATCCATTTGTGAGTTCTCAGCAAAGAACTTTTAGCATCAATTCAAATCAGTAAGCCTGGGCGGTAAGCTTACTATGCTGAGTAATATGACAAATTAGTACAAGTCTTGGGATTTTAGATCCTTGTAAGAAAGAGGAGTTACCAATCCTGCCAACGTTCAGCACAGAAATGGGATGTCTAACACCAAACACCACCTTATATAATGTTAGCTACAGAATCAGCACTGACGGCTCTTTAAGTAAACGTATATTCAGCTACATTTACACATGTACACATACGGAAACTCTTAAATGAATCCAGAAACACAATGATGAAATTGTTGCTTTTTTTAAAACCACATCCATATTAATGTTAAAGCTTCGTCGTTGGTATGTGGAGTGTTTGCAGTGTTTGTTTTTAGGGCTAAGACAATAAGACTAAGGACTAAGACTTTTGAATAGAAATGCTTTTTCCTACATTATTAAAATATGTCCCCCTAGTATGCACAAACCTAACCATAATCAGCATCTTTGTTGAACTCCATTTAAAATGGTAGAGTGATTACAAACTGTTCCAGACAGAGAGGTCAACATAATGTGGATCAAGAAAACATTTTAGCAACTCGGCTCTACAAAGATTGTGTGCATTATTTTTTAATGCGTTGGTTTTAGCCACCATGTGTCCTCTTTGGCTTTACAAATGATGCTGAAGTGCTGCACTCTGCTTCATTTTTAGCTCCAGAGATATGAAAGTAGACTTTTCTCAAAGTCTCTTCAGGAAACAGAAGCTATAATTACTGGTTTCAAAAATGAAATTAAAAGGTCAAGCTTTGCTTTCAGTGAAACTAAGTGACATTAAAAAGACATATTTGTGTTTTAAACCTCGTCTATGTGTCCATGAGCACACAGATTAATGCACAACTGTACTTTTTCTATTGAAAAGTATTAAACCATTCAGAAAGAAATGAGGTCATCAGGAGGCCGTTGTAACGGAGGCTCTTATGCTGCCGAGTCGGGAAAAGTGACGAGTGGCGACTGTCCAGCATATCTGTACTTGGAGCCACAGTGGTGGTTTGCAGCTCCACTGCAACATTTGAGTTTACGGAAGGTCTCTGCTGAAGCCAGTATATTATTAATTAACACTGTTGCTTCGGAAAGACTTGGCTGCTGACACGGCATTACTGTCACTGTCAATAGTATGTATGAGAGGATTTTCAATAGTGTGTATGAGAGGATTTGAGTAAGATTTCACTTGTATGTGAGGTTTTCAGTATAGTAAGTATATAGTTTAGTTTCATATGTGTGTGTAATTCAGAATAATGTCCCTCATAAAATCATGCTTGTTCTCATCATTTTCATCAAGTGTATTAAAATTTGAAAGTTGCCATCTTATTCTCACATTCTCCCCTCCCTACTACTGGCAAAAACTAATGTAACGTCCCGATCATCTCTCACAACACCTGCATAACTACAGAACGATACAACAAATCAACAAATGTCAGCAATGATAAGATGAAGCCAGCTCACAGCGGACATCACAGCAGAGGCAGCCAAGAGACTCAAAAAAGTAATGACGGAAGAAGTGAGAAGCAATTGTAAAAGTCAAACACCGTCATCGAAGCGACTAAACCTTCCACCTTTTGTTGCATTCATTTCCTACGTGTCACTTTTAAGAAAAGTGTGATTGACAGTGATGTAATGCACGTAAACCTTTGCCACTCTGGGTCAGGGGCTTGAGGGTGGTTTGGGGGTAGAGGCTCTGCCTACTTGGAAAAGAGGAGAAAAAAAGAAGAAAAAGGAAAGAAAGGAAAAATGGAGATAGATATACGTGTGTGTATATTGTAAGTTTATTTATATGTATGTATGTAGGTATATGTATGTGTGTATGTATGCATGTACAGTGGGGAGAAAAAGTATTTAGTCAACCACCAATTGTGCCAGTTCTCCCTCTGAAAAAGATGAGAGAGGCCTGTAATTTTCACCATAGGTGCACTTCAACTATGAGAGACATAATGAGGAAAAAAAATCCAGAAAATCACATTGGCTGATTTTTAAAGAATTTATTTACTAATCATGGTGGAAAGTATTTGGTCACCTACATACAGGCAATAATATCTGGCTCTCACAGACCTGTACCATCTTCTTAAAGAGGCTCCTCTGTCCTCCACTCGTTACCTGTATTAATGGCACCTGTTTGAACTGGTTATCAATATAAAAGACACCTGTCCACAACCTCAAACAGTCACA
>JBAMYA010104081.1:0-20066 GCA_037176975.1 Arrhamphus sclerolepis | reverse complement strand
GTAACGCATAGGATAGTGAGAAACGTAATTTCGATTCCTTTGTATGTCAAGCACATGTGAAGAAATTGACAAATAAATCTGACTTTGACTTTGACTTTGACAGAGAAGCCTCTTACAGAAGAAATCTTGCTTGTTTGTAGGTGACCAAATAGTTATTTTCAACCATGATTTGTAAAGAAATTCTTTAAAAATCAGACAATGCGCAAACTTTAAATATAAATGAGACCAGAGTACAACTAAACTGTAGACTTGTACTGTCTAACAGCAGTAGGAAAGAAAGATCTTTGTCGGTCAGACCTGCCCACTCCTCGCAGACGACAGCGTAGGGGAATTACAGAAGCAACCACAGAGTCATAAAATGTTCTTAACATGCACTTGCACACTCAAAAGGACCTCCTCAGAAGATGAAGGTGACTTTGGAACTTCTTGTATAGCATCAGTGTTGTGTGACCAGCCCAGTTCGTTGTTGAGGTGAACACCCAGGTACCTAAAGCTGTCCACCAGCTCAATGTCCGAGTCCTGGATATCTGGATATTCATCAGTGTGGGTGGTGGTCTCCTTCTCTGGAAGTCAGTCACCATCTCCTTCATTTTACTCTTATGTAAGAACAGGGGGTTCCATTCACACCCGTCCACAAAGTCCATGATGACTGACCTGTACTCCAGCTCACTCCCCTCACACAGCCGACAATGGCTGAGTCATCTGAGAACTTCTGAAGATGACAGCTGCTGGTGTTGTATGTGAGTGAACAAAGGAATGGAGAGAGAACTGTACCCTGGGGGCCCCTGATATTGCGGACCACCACCTCAGACACAGTTACGCAGCAACATGTACTGTGGCCTTTTGGTTTGGTAGTCGATGGTCCATGCAGCTGCAAGATGTCCACTCACTCCTGGTTCTTCCAGCTTCTCATACACAAGTGCTGGCTGAATGGGGTTGAAGGTGCTTGAGAAGTTGAAAAACTTGGTGAGTCAGGGCCCAGTGCAGCAGGTAGATGATAGCGTCATCACTTTGCTCCCCACAGAGCGGAGAATCAGTGTCTTCATCAGGTGTGAGGTCAAGGCAACTCGTTGGTTGTGGCTTGACTCTTTGGCATGCCGGGGTCTTAGGAACCGGAATCACAGAGGAGATCTTCCACAGACAGGGACCTTCTCCAAACTAAGGCTCATGTTGAAGATGTCCATGACCACCTCACACAGTTGCTAAGCACATTCTCTGAGCAGTCTGGGGCTAATGGCATCTGGTCCTGCAGCTTTCCTGTTCTAAAGCTGAGTTGGAAACTGTGTGTGTGGGGGGGGGCTGATGGTGGAGAAGAGACTTCACTCCAGTCATTAATTTAAGTGAATAATAAATTAAAACTTCTAAACTGGAGCTGTCGCTGGTGAGAGGAAATGACATGTGTTTTTTAAATTACCGTAACTCTTCGACCATTTGCTCTATCGACATAATTCCAGCAGACTCTGGAAGCTGAGATGCACAGCTTTGAGCTTTGACATTACTCTGTTTTTGAGCTTTTGGACATTTTTGTGAGCATTTTTAATGCTTGTTTGTAAGTATATAGGTTTTCGTATAGTTATTTAAACTATTATTATTTCTTTAGCTTTTGTTGTCATATTTGTTTTTTGTTGTTGTCTTTATTTATGACCTCAGCACATTCCTAAATTGTTAATGTTGCAAGAGAGTTCATGGCGTTCTGGGTCATAAATAAAGTTTACCTTCTTGCCATCTAATAACACCCAAAGGAGTTTTTAATCTGGAATGTTCGTTTAAGTCTGATGCTGTTTGAGCACTTCAGAAACTAGTATTTATTTACTCTATGTGAAATGCCATTCTTTATCACAAGTAAGAAAATGTTGTGATTTGACAGACTTGAACAAGCAGAGATATTTTGTTATACTTGCTTATTATTAAGGAATGAAAGGTTCCTCCTAAAATGTTTCTACAAAATGTAACATTTAATTCAACATCGGGTGACTGACAGTGTAATCATAGTGGATCTGTAACCCAATATTATTGTCGGATTTTCTCTTTACTGTGTCGCCAGTGATTGTTGGCAACATAGACAGAGGTTGATGCTGAATTTCAACATTGTAAAGAGTCAGTGTAATGGTATTTCTGCTGGGACCACAGCGCAAACTGGCACTATACTTCTCATGACCTCATCTTTGATCTGAAACCAGAATCCAGCCACAGCAGGGATGAAAGAACATTTTCCAATGGCTGTGGTTATCATCTGACCCCTGTAGTGCTGATACCACTCAGAAGAAAAAAAACACAACATTTTCCACAAAGTCTTCTAATGGATCCACAATGGGACTTGAAAGTGTGATGAAGTTCAACAGACATGAGACAGCAGTTCAGGGGATTCCCCCTGCCCCCCTTCAAGATGAATAACTTATTATGTAAATCCTCAAGTTGTGTTTTAGACCAACTGCAGGATGGTGGTTAAGTCCCCTAAAAGACGAGCCTTTTATGATTTTTCCATTCGATTTCTTGATTAGTCTGAAATATTTTTGGCTGTGTATCTTTGCTGCTCACTGAATTTCCTTCTATATGATTTTCCTGTCAAAATAGATATACAGTTCTTTTTATTATTTGGGAGAGAAGGGTATCGCCACCTAATCCTAGTGAAGGGGTTTGGCTTTGTTGTCTGGGCTGCCCCTGGTTAAGTCTTCAACGGCAAACTGGTCCTGGAGAAGGTGAATTGCAAATTAAAAAACCTTCATGATACAGTCAATAAGGAACCCAAATAAAGCACCTGTATTAGTGTTATGTCTTTATCCGGGAGCCAGTCCTGGAGGAGAGGCTCATCGGTGAGTGCCTAGTGTTTGGACCATTTTTTATGGAGTCTGGTCATGAGACCATCCTGTTGATCCATCACAAGCAGGAGCCAAGTGTCTCAGGGTTGGTGCTATGTGGGGTGGACAACAGACTGAGGTGCAGGGCTTTGGAAGTTTGATTTTAATCTTCTGAAACTGGCTATTGGGACTGGGATGTTACTTCCTTGGTTGGGGGCGCAGTGTCCATGGATCTTGAGAGATACAAGCTAAATATAATCCGACTCACTTCTGTTCTGTAACCGGTCTCCTGGACCGGGGATAAACTTTACTCCACTGTAGAATTTCCCAGAGTCCACAGCAGCAAGCCGTTTGGTTTGTTTGATGTCTTCAGGTAAGGTGCTGGAAGGTTCACCACTTGGGGAATCCATTTTTCCGCTTTAAGACTTTAATGCTCATGTAGACAAAGAGCGAAACCTGGAAGTGTGTGGCTGTGAGAAAACGGCCTGTCCAATCTGAACTGAAAGAGTCAGAATCACACTGACCTTGTGAACAAGAGTTGAGCTGTCAATACATCATGCCCTGAGTTGGATCAAGTAGTGACGGAGAATGTTTAGTGAAGCATTCTAGGACTATCTAGGAAAGGCCTCAGTCAAGGAGATCTTCAAAAGCATCTTACAGAGGGTTCTTGGAAACCCCAGATCCTTCATCAGGGGTGAAGGGAGCTGTCAGACTAAAGAAGGGCTTTTACAGGGCTTGGCTGCTTGTTGCACCCAAATGCTAGAAATACCAACTAGCCAAATGAAGCGCTGGTTGAGCAGTTGTAGAAGTTTGGTGATGATATGAGACAGCTCTTTCAGATGGCCTTGAAGAAATTCTGGAGAACTGTAGGAGGAGAAAACACAACTTCACTAAGACACTTAACAGTGGATATGGACTATTGCTGACTTCAAATTGTGATATCGTGGAGATATGAGATCCCTCAGTCTTTCAATCAAGGCTTATGCAGAATAAACAGAATGAAATAACAAAAATATTTAGAGGTAAGCAAATATTTAAAAAATGCACTGTTAGCGATTATATTTAAAAAAAATAGCATACAGTTAAATGTAAGAGTTATCCTCAGTCCACACATTTAAATAAATTAGCACTTAGGCTGTTTCTTAAATTATGTTTTTCCTTTTCACTTAAATGCATGAAGCAAACTCTTAAAGTTGTCACGAACACTTAAAGTGCTAACACCTCAATTTTTCACAGATGACATTCTGAGAAAATAAAACCCAAAATCTTTCTGTCAGCATATATTTCAATCGAAATAACACCTTGTCAAATATGTACTGCATGTGCTGTTTCATCAGACGCGCAGGTTCACGTTTGCCGTATGCATATCAGCTGGTGGTTTTATGTTTTTCATGTTCAGTGGTGAAAGAAGCACACAGTGTACCATGAGAGCGGGAAGCTGATCAAGGGGTTGACTCTGAACTGTGGCGTCATCCCACGCACTTTCATTTTCATTTCACTTCAGAAATAACAACCAAATGAGGATGCGATTACAACACTGGTTTAGCTGCATGGATTGTCATGTGTGCTGCAGGTAAACCAGAAGCTTACCGTTTACCGTGACGCTACCATGTGTGACGAAGGGTTACAGAAATAAGATACCTGTTCACACTGACATAGCATATAATTATGCCATTATGTTGTATTGAATTGCATCACAAAAAAGAAGCACACTCAAACCTAATTTTCTTTTCAATGTAAGTCCCAACATTTCATAGTAAGAGCATACCATATAGGAACTATGTGGGCGTAGTGATTAATCTAGATGTGAGTCACTCAGAATACACATTTGTCACTTTGCCGTCTGTATGGGTTATCACATGTCACTGTGGTCATAGTTCTTAGAATCACATCAGCTTCACTGCTTAGCTTTATGAAGTTGGTCATTTTCACACACAGAAAATGATTGTGAAACCTTAGAATTTGGATCACACGGGTTAAAGATATGCAACTCAAAGTTGTGAAGCTATCAACTCTGTCAGTTTGAAATCAAAAAACAATTAACTTGTGTTTGTCTTTCAGGAACACCAGTGAGCGACACTGTCTGTGATCGTTGTCCCAGTGGTTATTTTTCTGCTGGCGGCTCCGCCACCGATCCATGTTGGCCGCATAGAAACTGCTCAGATTCGGGCCTGAAGACACTGAGATGGGGCACAGCCACCTCAGACAGCATCTGCGGCTCTCAGCCGCAGTGCTTTCAGCATCACACTTTGTGCCATAATGGTGAGAACACACACAATATGTTGTAAAAGCTGCAATCATGAGGAAGGTTTTGGGAACGATGCCGTGTTGGATCAGGGTAGAGATCATTAGTCCAGTTTATACCTAGCACCCACACACGCACAAACACATGAAACAATCTTTTGATTAAACCACAAGTGTCAACAACTTAAAATCATTCACGACTAAATTATTTCAGACATGTGGACATTTTCATTCTCGAAGGCAGGGGATTTCCTCGGTCAGATTCGTCGTCCAGATTCCATTCTTTTCCAAATTCTTGCATGTCTGAAAGCCAACACAAGAGAGGAAAGCCAGGCATTGAATTGGATGTTTATTGCACTGCTTTCAAAGTGACCCATGATGGATCAATTACTCCTTTAACTGTCACATCCTCAAACACAATAACAGAGGAAACTGAGTCAAACACAAGATGAAACACAAGGAGAGCTGGTAATGCTTTGTTACACTTCAACTGCAACAGATCCTGAAACATCATTCTGGATAGGAAGCCTCAAATATGACACTAAATTCCAAGAGTCTGAAAAACCACACATGCACACACACACACACACACACACATGCACACAGATGTGTAGACCCTGGGACAGTGAGTACAAAATTGTGAAGAAAACACACAAAGCTATTGACCCTCAGGGAGGGTGATGCTTTCCTCAAACATTCATTCACAAATTGTCTTCCTGAGAAGTACACAACCACAAACTGTCTGCAGCAAATCCTAGATCAGTTTAACATCTTTTTAACAAATATGTGAAGTTGAGAGCAGTGGGATTCCCAAAGTTGTTATAGGATTTGGATAAACCGCTAGAATGTCATTGCCAGTTAGAAAATAAAACCACAGTTACATCATAAACACATTTTACATACAAGCTAAATGCCCCATTCACATTAAACTTCATCAAGCCTTGCCAAAACTGGTTTTACTTGACTTTTTTTTTTTTTCCAATGAAAGTCAATTAGAAAACCATTTCACACGTGTGTGCACAAAAATTCATCATAACTATATGCCAGTTGCAATTTCATGTAAAAGGTTTCACATCATTTTATGCTAAGAGTGCCCTGCTTATGGAGTATAAATTAGGGTTATCCTCGGTAATGACAACAGGAACATCTGAGCTTTCACAATTCTCAAATCTGACCAAAAAAAAATACCCTGCTCTTTGCAGAAACACTCTTACCTTATAAGGAAGGCCCAGTAGACTTTTGCTGATTCAATAAAAAAAAGGAGAAAGGAAGAGAGAAAAAGTGCTGCTTTATTCAGTTCAGACCAAAGAAACACACACACGCACACGCACAAACACACGTGCACACTTTAACTTGTGGTGATTTTTCTGTTGCCATTTGGGAACAGGAAGAAGAGATATTTGTAGTTCCTCTGTGGGTATATTACAAGGCAACACACAAACAAATACAAACACAGACAAACAAATCCAGAAATTAGCAAACTGCAGGGACATCATTTATCAGGAATCAAAGATGCAATCTTTGCTTTGCTGTGTAACCTGTCATCAAATAAATCCATTAAATATGTTACAATTTCTAATGGAAGCATGTTAATTTTTTTGTCTTCATTCTTCAAAGTTTTCTTTTTAATTGTTGATGTGATTATTGAATTATTGCAGCAGCAATGGTTAAAACACGTTAGGATTTCTGAGCCAGAAATGTGCATTAGAAAACAAATTCAATAATAAATTTTTTTTTAAGCTTTCTTATATAAGCTAGCATGTGCCACCACCACTCTCATAATTTACTAAAGCTTCCTTTAATTGCCTGCACATTAAAATGATGTAAAGTGGGAGCATGTTTTATCAGTTTTTGTTTTAAGCTGTTAGACATCCAGCAGAAGCACCTTCCAATTTTAAAGCATAATTTTCTCACTTCTAATTATTTGCAGATGTGACTCTTTGTGAGGAGGCAGTCTTCCAGTCACTAGCCTCACTGCAACTTTCCTCAGTGCCCCTGGAGCGACTGCTGGAGAGTCTTCCTGGACAGAGGGTGGACCATAAGAGCCTGGAGAGGCTGAAAAAGTCCTGCTCTCCTCAGCAGCAGGTCCTGCAGCTGCTCCGACTCTGGAAGGAGCAAAACAAGGACCAGGACAAGTTGTATGGCATCATTCAAGGTATAGATAGCATGTACTTTTCTGCCTAAACTGAAGTTTGGCTTTTATTTCATTTTACTTTGCATATTAATATTAGTATTGCATATGTCCAGGTGTGAACCACTGTGAGAGAAAGGTCTCCCGCTGCAACAATCTGAGAAACCTGACCCTTGATGACCTAATGCAGGTAACCAACAGCCTCCCTGGGATAAAGGTCCAGGAGGTGGATATCCAGGCCATTGTATCAACCTGCCTGCCCAGGCAGTATATCCTGCAGGTTCTCCACCTCTGGAAAACAGCCAACTACAACCTTGATCTAGCAAAAGGCCTGTCTCACAGTCTGAGGGTGCTGCGCAGCCAGGGAGCACCACGCTACCTGCTGAAAGGCCTCAAGAAGATCAGCCGCATAATAGGAAGCACCTCGGCGCACAAGATGTATGAAAAAATGTTTGTTAACATGCTTCAGGATGAGTCGTGTTTTAAAGCTCATAAACCATTAAATGAATAAGATATTGAGATGTCCAAACAAGAATCTATGCAGTCTACACTACAACCAAATACTACTGCATTGTCAAACAGACAACACACAATGGCATACACACACACACACACACACACACACACACTTAAACCGTTTATGAGAAGAGAAGCAGGCATGGGTCAGATGTTTATGTCAGGTTTAAAAAGAAAAATCATAACAAGCTATCCATATTGACATATTTATGTCTAACTATAAAGTAAAAGGCAAAATAGAAAGCTTTAGTCTTCTTTGCCTCTCTGGCTGTGTATCCAACCCGTTCACCAAAATGAAGAGGTTTCGATTAAATGAAGTAACAAGGATGCTCATCGCTCTCGGTCCACGGTATATACAGCATGTGAAGTGATTCATCTGAAAAGTCTGAAAAGGAAAAATAGAAATCATACACCTGGTGTGTTCATGCATCTGTTTCCCAGAAACCTTTTGGCTGTACGCTGGGGAAAGATGGAAAAACTATTTAAGATGTAAATAACATTCTGTTTAATGGTAGATGGGCCGTCAGACTCTGTGTTTTTATTCTTAGCGCTTTCTCGTTGTTTGAGAGCAAGGATTTGATTTCATAATGAAATACATGTATTTTCCTCGGCTTTCCTTTGTTGGTTTGTTTGTTCTGGACTGCTGACTATTAAAGCTCATCTGGATTTTTTTTTTCTCTTCTATGAATGTACAAAGGAGTGCAATTGTTTGTTTTTTTTATTTAAAATGTAATTTTACTTCTTGGACATGTAAAAGCTTGTGTTTATTACTTTTATTAGAAATACTGGATTCAAAGTGCTGCAAGTTAATGAAGTGATTTATATATATATATATATATTTTGTTTTATCACTTTTATATTATAAATGTGTATTGTATATATGCGTGACTGCTCCTCTTTAAGCTTGTGTAACTACATTGTGAACATGACAAATAATTTGACTAAATTCAGTGTAAAAATGAATTGTTTGGTCGTAAGTAAGCAATGTACTGACAGATTGATGGTTTACCTTGGCTTTTCTGCTGCCATTTGAAGCTGAAAGCGAAAGAAAGGCTTGGCTTCTTACTTACTTATCATATTTTGCTTTTTCAATTGATTTTCATTGTGCTAAAAGCAACATAAGCTGATAGGACTTTGGCACAAACCCTTCAGTCACCACAGCCAGGAGCTAATAAATCTTTATTCACATATTTGAACTTCGTAAAGTTTCACATTACCTCCTGAATTGAAGCTTCACATCAGCTGAATTGTCATCTGGTTTTGAAAATCTATTCCCACAGTCGAGTACAAGAATTTAAATGGAAATTCCACCTGAGTTTTCCTCGTCACATAAAACACTCATTTGGCAGGGCAAGTTTATTGTTATGCAATCACTCATTTGGGCAATTCATTATGATTTACCACCAGCAAATGATATATTGCATAGCAAATACAGTTGTGCTGAAATGCTTTTATACCATTTTTAAAAGACACAAACTTTTCTTTCTCTGTTTTTGACAGTAAAGCTGAAGAAATACTTTCCATTTTCATTAGAATTTCTGATTGTTTTTGTTGTTGTTTTTCTCTTAAATAATAATAGTGAGAAAAAGAGATTTTTGATGACTTTCTTCAAAGTAAAAAAAAAAAGTACATCACTAAGCATGGAGAATTCAGCGTGATGTTTTGGCCTCTGAACCGTCTGATAGGCCGAGTGGCACCATCTGAGTTAACTGCTGACAAACGTTTGTGTATTTAATGCCACATCATCAAACACTAGGGCTGGCGTCAATGTATGATGTCATATCAGGAAGAGAATCATAGATCTGGTTCATCATGGGTACAATTTCCAGAAATTCTAATCTTCTTTTGTTTTAACAATAGTATGACACAAATACGAGCTTCATGAAAAGACAAAGCCGTCATACTAGTCTGGAAGAAGACGGTTTTTGTTTGCCAGAGATGAAGGTGCTTTGTTGCGAAACAAAGCACCACAGTAAAACTAAAAGAAGACAAATAATAAAGAGAGCAAAAGAAAGGCACAGTTCAGTGGAAAAGACCTTCATTCTTTTTGAAGTGTGTCTTGCGGTGTGATGACATGGACTATTTTTTAAAACTGTTTTGTCATAGTGATCATTACATCTGGAGGAAAAAGGGGGGATGCTTGCAGATGACAGAACGCTATCCCAGCTGTGAGTAAATTACGAAATTTTACAAAAATAAAAAAAAAAAGCAAACAAAAAACTCACCTGATATCTCATCTAATACTAAAAAAAAGGAAAAACGGCTGTCATCATTTTGATAGTTTACGAATAAATAAAACTCACTTAAATGAGGAAAGAATTCCTAAATTTTAAGAAAAATAAAAGTTTGATATTTTTCATAAAACCTATGTAAACATGTGAGCACAGCTGCATGTCGGGTGCCTCAGAGCCCCCCCCAATCTACAGTTAACAATTATAATTTCAACAATGACAACTGTCTTTTTCATTTTCATGTTGCACTATTATTTATTGTATATAAGCAGATACCTCTGTTATATGTATAAAGAGTTTATATGTATTTAGAGTTTTTTTTCTTTTCTTCTTTCTTAATTTACTTTAATTTTTACATTTCTTATTATTATTATTATTTTTTTTTTTTTACTTATTATGTACTAGAGACAACAACTGCCAGCAGATAATACCTTGTATGTGTTTGTGCTTGGAGAATAAAGCTAATTCTGATACTGATGTCATTTCGTGCACAGAATACAAATATAAACCGCATGAACACTAAAGTCTGAAACAGCATCATACAATGAGATCATGAAAACACCAATGAGGTATATGAAACTACAGACGTGATTAAAGCGTTGGTTACCAACGCACTAACTAGGACCTTAATTTCAGTTCTTAAGCCAGAAATCAGTGCAAAGACTGAAGACTTGTATTAACACCTTCTCTGTTCCTGGTATTTGACTGTAATGAAATTGTAGCTGTATTTAATGTCAGATGTCCAACACATCAGAGTACTCAGCCAACTTTCCCGTGGGGTTTTGATGTCACTCCTGAGCTATAGGCACTGAATGCTATGTCTCAAAGTTTTCTTTGATAATGAGCAATATTTTATCCCAATATTATAGTTGAAGAATGAGGGTCTTACACGACACCACTCATCAAATGTCAGGCATAACTGAAGCTTGGAAACATTACTGATCAAAATGTATGTTAAATCCTTTAACTACATGCTAATAATGTGACATCAAATTCTGAAGAAAATAGAGATGATCAATGACCCACAATTCTGAGCATTTATCCGATGTTTGCACTTTCTTTTAATTCTTTTTTTAAATGCATGAGCTTGTCAAATAAACCTACAAAACAGATTGAATAAGCCTTTTTGCAACAAACGTGTGGAAACAGGAAGAGACGTATTGATCCTCGTTTGACTCATACTGCTTATGAATCAGCTGAATCATAAAAGTCAGTGACACATTCTGTAAAGAAACTATGGGTCATTCACAGCAGAAAGCGTAAAGTTAGAATTTCAGATTTGTTGAATATCACAAATTGTAACACCATGATAAGCCTGAATGAAAATGTCAGTCGAGAAACATTTCTCAGAAGTTGAGGAAATAGGAGTTTTTCAAGTTGTGTAAAGCAGATATTCACGTTTTTTGCTCATAGTTTGAAAAAACATCCCTGAGTCATGGGTTTTGATATGTATTACTCTAATAACTCATCAAACCACTGAATAGTAGTCAAACAACATATTTTTCAAAGATGTAAATCTTTAGGTTTCTGTGACTTTACTTCAAAATGAAAAAAAAATTGCCAGTGAAAAGTTTGATTTTACCTCACAAACTTCAAATATCATCAGGACCCCTGCCTTGCATCTTTTATGTTGCTGACTCAGTACATCTGACTAAAATGAACAGAGCACCATCAGCTTATCATCAAGGTCTGTAGGCAGGTCTTTTAAATCAAGGAAACAACAAAATCCTACAGGGCAGTGGGTCCTCAGGACCTGGATTGAAGATTACTATCCTACAGTGCAGCCATATTAAATTATATAATTTGTCTCACTAATAGTTAATTTGTTCCATATTTAATTAGGAGCCTGTAGTTTCTATTCAGGTCTCATTCTCTGAACGTGACCGCAAAAGAGGAGATATCATTGACATAATTTTGTTTCAGTAGCACAAGGTAAAATAGCCATTCAGGTGTCAAATCTATTCAACACTGAACTGAGTTCATCTTAACCAGTAACGAGAAACAACGTCAGCCCCTCAGCACCAGATTTTCTTGTGACTCTGATTTAGGTCTCTAATGTGAATGCATACGGGGAAGTTGTTTCAGGTGTGGATTGTACTACTCATCAATGACAAGTTCAGCCTACGCAAAATCATAGTTCCTCATCACTATATAAAGAAAGCGATCCCACTGTCAAACCCTCTTCAGTAGAAGTAAAGACATCATCATCATCATGGTGAGTATTCTCAATGAGATTCTGTTAGAAACTGCAGTAAAATTAGTTCTTAATATTTTATATTGATTTTTTTTTGTCATTTTATTGCATATTTATTTTCAATAATTGTTATTAATTATTACCATATATATTAGCTGAACAAGGATAACAGCTGTTGAGATCAAATCTCATTTGCACGTCAATTTATGCCTATGTAGATATCAGATTAGTTTAAGCTTTAGCTTTGATATTTTACAAGATCCGACCTATAGTCTTAATTTCTCTCATAATATCATAGCTTGTGTACAGTATATATGCACACACACATATAAATTTACGTATACATTTGCGAAATGCAGCTTCATTCAGCTATTAATAGCAGTAATGCATTCTACTCCAAAGCTTTTCCTGGCAGTTCTGCTCCTCCTCCCTGCAGTCCTCCACGGACTCCAAGGAAAACTCCCATCTGTCGCTCCCACCTATGAACACCGAGATCCGGTTACCGGGGCAACCCTGGCGTGTCAGATGTGTCCACCAGGCACTCACATGGTCGCCCACTGTACCGCCACCACGGACACAAAGTGCATGCAGTGTAGAAGTGGCCACTTCACGGAGCTGTGGAACTTCCTTCCCAGGTGTCTCTACTGCAACAATTTCTGCTCTCACAACCAGGAGGTGGAGACTGAATGCTCCCCGGTCAACAACAGGATCTGTCGGTGCAAAGAGGGCTTCTACTGGATGGACGACTTCTGTCTTAGACACACAGAGTGCAGCCCTGGATTTGGAGTTCAAACCACAGGTAAACTATAGTGAATTGGCAAAACACATGCGTGAAAATGAAACACCTACTTAATTTTTTGTGGACCACCAAGCAGCCCAGGCCTGCTGCAACAGTCCTCATAGGGAGGTTAAAACACTTCAGTGATCCACAGTGTCTGCTGTCCTTCTCCAGGTACGTCGCAAGAAGACACTGTTTGTGAAAAGTGTTCCGATGGCTACTTTTCCAACTCGTCTTCTGCACTGGACTCGTGCGTAAAACATGAAGAGTGCTCCAGCGGAGAGCTCGCGCTCCTCCCCGGCTCAGTTTTCCACGACACCGTATGTGGCTCTTGCGAGGATCTTGAGAATGGAGGTTTGTATTCTGTACAAGGACAAACACAAGTAACACTGAAAGTATGGATAAACATTTCAGAATAACTCGACTCTCTTTCACAGGTGAGACGCTGAGGACTTTCCTCTCAGCGCTGTTTAGTGCGCACAGGATGGGTGTCAGGAAAATGAAGAGATTTGTCGCCAGGTGAGACCAAGTGTATATGCGACCAAGCGCTATGTCCTGTACAGGGTCACGGCGGTCTGCTGGAGCCTATCCCCGCTCACTTCGGGCAAAAGGCAGGGGTACCCTGGACACGTCTATATAACAGATGTGTCACCTAAAGTGTTTTTTCTTTTTTTCCCCCTTTTTTATCAGCTGTTTCAGCCTGCCTTTCAGCCTCAGGTATCAGTGAGAATAGCAGTCTTTCTCCTTTTTCTCTGGTAATTAACTTTTTTTATTTGACCAGTTTTAGGGTCAGGCCTAATATCCTCTGGCGTTAATGTGTTGGTGGAGGTTGCATGACTATAAAAGGGTGAGGTGATGGCTGGCTTGCTAGGGCCTGGAATGGCTGGGCACTCAGGTCTGGAAAAGATGGGTCAGCTTCTGAGCCTGGAACAGCTGTACTCCTGACTGATTTATTAGCTAGTGTCACCTGAACATTTTAACGGGAAACTGACTTTCTTTTGCAACAGAAACATCTATAAGATAGAGGAGGAGAAGTGCGGAGAAGACGTGACCAGACAGAGAGGCCCTCTCCTGGACCAGATCAAAGCATGGCTGGCCCAGGCTCCAGTGGAGCAGCTGAGAAAGATCCTGACATTGCTGAGGGATTCCCAGCTGACCTCCATGGCCGAGAAACTTGAAAGGAGACTCAATGAGATCCAGCAGCAAAGCCCAGATTGTAGATTAACTTTTAAATAGTTACAAATCCACCTTACCTGCACAAGCATGACTCATACCTTCTTTTTTTTTGGGTTGCATATGATACATCAACATCCTGTCTTATGATCTATCTGTCTATTAGGGTATTTAATTTAATTTAATTTTTACAAAGACTGACCCATGTTTTACTGAATATATTTAATAATGAGAGCTGAGTAACAGTGATGACAGTGTGATTTTGTCACTAAATTAATTTATTTATTTGATGAATGTAATATATTGAAAATATTCTATAATTGTTTTGTGCATCGGAACGAGACAATAACTCCATATTTCAAAGTCAATCTTCACAATTACAGATGAAATGTCAAAATCTTTTGAACATATCATATTGAAAGAGTATTTTAAGTATGATCAAGCTGGAAAAAAGGCACTATACTTGAAACAAAAGCAAGTTTTAAAACGTTATGACAGGAGTGTAACTGGAACATGAAATAAAGCTGATGTTTCAACTCAAGTTCAAGAAATGGCTTTGGTATTTTGTAGTTTAACACATTTCCTGCAGGTGACGCTCCTCTCCTCTCTTTTTCCTCTGGTTCACAGTGAATTAAGAGCCAGTGAAGAATCTACTTGCACACAAATACAGATTGTCTCTATTTTAACATTGACCATTGGGGTGACTGGTTGTTAACAACTCTTAAAGATGAGTTAGAAAGGTTAGATAGATGGCAAACTGTTATCAATTAAGCGCTTATACTGTAATTAACAAAAACCATTAAGCAGGAATAGTGGAAAGCTTCATTAGCACAAAATTTAATATGAAAATTTAGAAAATTAATATAATGAAATCTGATGCAAATAGAACTTGAGTAAGTGATGTTTTGAGGTGAAATGGTATTATTCTTGTGAGCGTGTGAGCTGTTTACAAAAGGGTGAGATGATAAAGAAAGAAAGAAAGAAAGAGAAAAACAAAGTCTGAGGTCATTTTAGTCTTTAACAGCAATTAGAAAAAAATGGAAAGATATGAAACATGCACGCAAAAATAGTGCAGCATTTTTTAAATCATATTTGATCTCTTTTCTATTTTATGATCAAATCAATCTGATTTGATCTATTTTTTTTATTTCATATCTCATGTTGAAAAATGCATGGAAGTGCCTGGAAAAAGTCTAATTGTGTTGCTTTAAAATCCTCAGCTTACATGTCTGTATTAATGCTGCTATCAAAGCAGCATGAAGTTTACCACTAAAACAGTCCTGTACCATCACAGAGCCTGAGGTTTGGGGCTTGTTGTTGATAACAAGTCTGTTTGATTATTTTCATCTTTGGTCTGGAGCAGGTAGTACTAATTTCCTCCAGAAAGAGTTTGGATTAACACAAGCACGTTTGTGCTCCAAAAATATTTGAAATATTTATTCAAATCAACCAGAATATTTATTCGTCTGGGTCCTTTGTGTACCTGAAACTGTGACTTTTCTGACCTTTCCGTGCACCCACATTGCATTTTCTCAGGGTTTTAGAGACCCTTTTTAATCCCACTGGCACAATTGTTGCAGATCTTATTATTAATTTTTAACTTCTTGAGGCTTTAAAGGTGTTGTTTTGCCTTTACTGGCTAATGCAGTTTTGTTTTTGTTTTTTTTAAGTTTTTAAATAAAAGAATAGGTTGTGTCCTAAAAAAGTGTCTATGTTGTCATGTGACTAGTGTGAAGGTTTATATGAGCAGGCCTCTGCCTCCTAGCTGCACCTCTGGACAGAGATGTCTGCTTCAGATTTGTACAAAATAATATAATTAAAATACCTTAATTAACAGACATAGCGGAAATATTTTGTACATACATTTCTGGTATTGATAATTTGAATTATAGCCTGTGCTTGTTTGATCACAAGAAGAATAAATGTCAGCATGGCAGCAACTGTTTGGCTGTTTATTCTATTTATCTATACAACTTAAAATTTGACTAGACTTAAAAAAAAATCCCAAATTGTGCTGCATCGCAGTTATTTCTACAGTTGAAAAGGATGCATTTGAAACCCACTGTGAACTTAGTGTTATTTATATATGTGTAAACTGGCCAAATTGTATAAAACCTACATTTGCGCTAACATAACCAACATGAAATGAAAAAAAAAGGTCTAAGGGTTGAAATTAATGCACTTATTTTTCGGGGGGGGGGGCTGGGATTAAACGTATTAATGGGTTGTTACAGAGGTGATGGTTAGATTTGGATGAGCAGTACCATCGTCCTGAGTCGCTGCACTGGTCGGGATTGGTACGCTCGCATCGCCGCTAGAGGTCCCTGGTGGTCCGGATGCAGCAGCCTGCTCATTAATATCAGCCGCCGTCACCACCGCCCCCTACTGCCACGACACGACTCCCCGGCATCGCATCGGCTCCCGGGCTCTGGCATCACCAGGCGGGGAGGGGCTCCGGTCCTCACAATTGGCTGGTACTGTACCAGCAGCGGCTCTGCTGTAGACACCACGGAGGATGAACGGGAGCGGTGGCCTTTCCCTCAGCCTGGAGCTCCGGACTTCAACATGATGTTAAGACAAATACTAGCATATTAATTTCCAAACCGTCAGTTCACAACGCGACCTCCGGAGGCCCTCGCTGTTTTAACGGGAAAAAAAAAAGATGCAGCCAGAAAATCTCGGATACGCTGTCCGGACGCCGCGAGAGGAGGAGGAGGAGGAGGAGGAGAGGAGCATGTAACCCGGAGAACCGCACCAGCTGCGGCCGCGGAGGCTCCACCTGACAGCCCTCTCCCCGTTTCTGCATATTTATCCTCAAAACTGGAGGCTTCTCGATGTGTTGACTGAATCCCCGTGGTCACTTTGGATATTATCTTCAGTAAAAATGAGCGAAGAAGTGTCAGAGGTCCCGAAAGAGCTCGTGGGTAAGAGCAGGCGCATTTGTAGCCATGTGTTCCCGCTGCAACAATCAAATCCGCTCCTTCTACTGGCTCTGTCCATTTGTTCCTCGTGGAAACTGATGTTTACTGACATTATTGTACTCACCCCATTTATTATACTCCTGTAGTAATACAGGCAAACTTACTGTGATGAGACCCAACCGCAGTGTTATTGTCTTTACAACCATTACAGCAACTGGATCAGCATGTCTTTAGACAGGAGCTCATTTAATACTATTAGTATTAGTAATAATACTATTACTACTATTATTGCAGAATTTCTCAGCTGATATTCCTAAAACTACACAGATCACATCCACAGAGGCTTTACATTATGGGGCTATTGGAGTATTTCAGCTGTTTATACATGAAGCTCTGCCACAAGGTGCTCACATTGTTAATGTAAGGTGGAGTCCAGGCTATATTAGGAAGAAACAGACACATAGTTTAGATGTGAGTCCGGCCTGTCTGTTCTGTGTACATAAACTCTCAGGATTATTTTTGCCCTCAGAAACCTTGGTCCACTCTTGCATCTCTGACCTGGAGTTTTGGCATTCTCATCAGCCTCGGTTTTCATGCTTTCTGTCTGCTCTTCACTTGTTTGTGCTGATTGTGGACAGACCTTAACATTGTGCAGCTGTTTGGCTTTAGCTCAGGGTTTCTTTGTTTGGGAAAGTAATTCAGTGTCTTGACACCTCAGTGTAAGACTGGATAAGCCCCAAGAACTTCCTCTTTCTTTATTTCTCAAAAGCCAGGTTGTTTTTTTAGTTTCTTCATCGTGGGGCGCATGGACCAGTGCAGAATGTCACCGGGGGTTTATAGGAAGATGTTGCTTACCCATGAAGTCATGTATTTTACCAGTCACTTCATTTGATGTTTGCACTGATACACATGCACTTTCACCCAGCTATCACATGTTTCATCTGGGCTGTTGGTCATGGTCTTGTATCTCTACAAAAGTGAGAGCTGAGGCACGATATTAGAGAAACTAACATGAATTTCATGAAACCTTGTGGAGAGGAGGACACTTGAATTCATTAAGTCTTGGTGGGGTTCCAGTTTAAAACTGCTATTATTTAGCAGTAAGAGCAACTTACATAATCATCAAATTAAGGCTTTTTGGTTGTGAACTTCAAATTAACAATGAACATGAAGGATAGTGTGGTTTAATATTCTTTGCCAGGGATAGAAAACCTTTTTTTTTTACTTTCCACACTGTAATTTCCTCTCAGACTCTCTCTGAGATAGCTCTTTGTATCTAATCGTTTCACTTTCAGCTCCTCTCACTGGAGGTTCCTCTTGACCAGTTGACCCAGTTGCACACACTTCCCATAAGGAAAATCGTGTGTCATGATCCCATGTCATGAGGTGTTGTCTGGAAAAGTATAGCCAGCCATTGTTTGGAACGTTCACTGGTGCGTGTGATTCAGCAGCGAGCATTGTCACTGTTGGCTCTCAGCGCTGAGAAGGAATGTCAGCATGATGCTGCACGTGGAACAAAGTTTGGCTTTTCTCTGTTTAGTTACAGGACGCGTTACGCAGTGCTTTTCTTGACATTTTTTTAGCAGACAAACAATGTCCTGCATTATTGATGTATAACGTATTAATGCAGAGAAATCACAGCCCAACAGACTGACAAAGAATAGTGATGAAACAATTTCATCTGTATGAGTTTTGATGTTGAAATAGCCTTTAAAAACATCAAACAACAACAGCAACCCGCTTTGATTTTGGAATTATCATTGATTATCAAGAGATGTATATTGGAATTGGACTGAAACTTAAAAAAAAAAAAAAAAGTGGATTGGTGCATCTTTGTTAATTTATTCATATTAGGGCTTTAAACATTTAGGGGAAAAAAACCACCACTCTTTAACAACTCTGAGGCTCAACAGAACACCCCCCCCCCCCCATGTGACACTATCAAAAGACAAGTCTGATTTGTCTCTGGATTGATAAATGAAATCTGAGTATATGCTCATAAACAGCTCACAGTGTTTGTTAGCGTTAACATGGTCATTGATCTCTTTCCTCACCTTCTCCTTGTTGTCTCATGCAGGGACGTGGGCTGGTTTAAACAACAAGCAAACCAAAAAAAAAGGCCTTCTAGTTACAATTCTGATAAATTGGTATTAAAATTATGCAGGTTAATGATTTCCCCTCCGTGACACCAGAAACTGTGGACTTTTAAAGCAGACAAGCCTAAAAAATAAACCAACAAGTCATCTCCCTGACACTGACCTTTGTGCCAGCTGCAGAAATGATGCAGAAGTATCAGCAGTGTTTACTGGGGAAGCTAAAAGCATGCAGTCGAATCACTTTTACACCACCTAATTATTGGTTTTACTTTGATCTGACGCTGTTGTGAAGAAGCTTGTAGGCGGGGATGCATGCATGCCAGCACAGATGTACGGCCTCAGAATCCCAGCCTGTCTCAGAAACATGTGCACAGACTGTTGGGAGTCAGTTGGTGTGTGTGTTTTTTTTTGTGTGTGTGTGTGTGTGTGTGTGTGAGGTGAATGAGCTGCATGAAGAGGTGGCTGACACAGTTCAGCTCTTTAGGCCTGTTGATGCTCCAACTGAGTGTGACCAATCAATCTGAACAGAGCACCACACACTCAGCATATGACTGATATTCTATTTTTGTTCTAAATTTACACTTTAACTCGTTATTCCATTGCAGGGAGATGCAGAACCAAAGATTCAAAGCCATGCTGTGTGTGTTTCTCAAATGGACTAGTTTGCTAGGTTAATACCTATTTATTTTGATGTGTAGTAACTGCCAGAGCTACTGCTGATTGCTTCAAATCTTCCCAAACTATTAAAAATGCAACCAAATTGTCATTGGAAGAGAAGATTTATGAAGATCAAATTAAATGAAAACTAGAAGAAAGTCTATTTTCCCATGGTCTGCTGTAATTGGATATGGAAAATGTTAAATCAAATATCTGTGCTCCTTTTAATTAGAAGATATGGGGATTATTCCTCCCCTCGTAGCAATCTAGAAACTCTCCTCTCCTCTCCTCTCCTCTCCTCTCCTCTCCTCTCCTCTCCTCTCCTCC
>JBAMYA010104060.1:0-20068 GCA_037176975.1 Arrhamphus sclerolepis | reverse complement strand
ATCATCACCATGGTTACCCTTAAAGGTCCACATCATCACCATGGTTACTGTTAAAGGGCCACATCATCACCATGGTTACCCTTAAAGGTCCACATCATCACCACGGTTACTGTTAAAGGGCCACATCATCCCCACGGTTACTGTTAAAGGGCCACATCATCCCCACGGTTACTGTTAAAGGGCCACATCATCACCATGGTTACCCTTAAAGGTCCACATCATCACCATGGTTACTGTTAAAGGGCCACATCATCACCATGGTTCCCAATAAAGGTCCACATCATCCCCACGGTTACCCTTAAAGGTCCACATCATCGCCATGGTTACCAATAAAGGACCACATCATCACTATGGTGACCATTAAAGGGACACATCATCACCATGGTTACCATTAAAGGGCCACATCATCACCATGGTTACCATTAAAGGGCCAGGTCATCACCTGACACTTGGTGTTCTTGGAAATTTGGAGTTTTTGGACGTTTTGCTCCAAAGTGCACTTGCTGTGTTGCGGTACGCTGTAAAAATTACTTTTTGACCTTCAGTCGTGTGTTGTCCTTGTAAAATGGTAAATTTCTTTCTTTTTTTTGTAATATTTTTGACATCATGAAGGAAAAACATGAACACAATTGTATTTTATTGTGAAATTGAGATTTTGTCTTTAAATCACAAATAAATTTTTTTTTGTTAAATTAACACTTTGCAAGATTGACACTTATCCTGTTCTCAAGAAACAAATTTCACAAAACTGACATTTTAACCTAAAACTACATTTTCTTTCATAGTTGACATAGTTCATTTTTGACATAAATAACGACTGTCATAAAATTTCTGTTATGTCTGCAATTGTTATTTTTCCTAATATGTATTTATTTTTTATTCAATTATTTTTGGTTCAAAAAATGTGTATAAAAAAAACAAGACTGAATTTTGCAAGATCGACTTTTTTCTTAACAGCTACAATATTTTCTGTCATCCAGTCATACTTTTTAACGTAAAAGTGCAATGTTTTGCAACATTTTAACAAAATTAAAGTCGTAAAATTGTAAATATTTTTATAATTTCAACTTTTTGTCCTAAAATCACAAATTTTACAAAAATCCAGTGTTTTGACAGAAATAAGAAACTTTAAATCCTGACTTTCTGGCATGAACCACCTCAGCTATTCCACCTTAAAGCAGCTACTCTCCACCTCAGTCATTCCACCTTAAAGCAGCTACTCTCCACCTCAGTCATTCCACCTTAAAGCAGCTGCTTTCAGGTCAGTTATTTCTTCGTGGTCCAGATCAGATGAGGTGGAGGACCAGGTTTGGTCGAGGTTTGGGCCTCGGGTTTGACACACATCTTTCTTGTGTTTTTTTAGTTTTCACCCATTAAAGAACTTGTCTGTCTCTTGTAGGACGGAGGGATGTGGTCCTCTGAGAGCACAGGGACAAACGCTGGTCTGAATGAGGTGAAATTAAACTTTAATTCAGAGTTAATTAAGCAGAAGCGCAGCAGTTTAACGCCTCGTCTCTCTCACAGCAGCAGCAGGCGTACAACTCTCGACCGCCAGACCGAGGCGTGGCGTCCTACCTGCAGCGGGACCCTCAGCCCTCGCTGCCGTCCCAGCGCTTCCAGCACACCTACGCCCCGACCCGGTTCCAGCCGACGTACCCCTACCTGCCCCAGAGCCTCATCGACCTTCCCCCGACCATCTCCCTGTCGGACGGCGAGGAGCCCCCGCCGTACCAGGGCCCCTGCACGCTGCAGCTCAGGGACCCCGAGCAGCAGATGGAGCTGAACCGCGAGTCGGTGAGAGCTCCGCCCAACCGGACGGTGTTCGACTCGCACCCCCTGGACCCGTCCAACTCCTGCCTGCAGGCCAGGTATCAAAGATCAAAGATTTGTTTGTGTCTTTGTTTAAAAAAGAAAGAAAAAGAGACAGAACAAAGCCAGCTCTCTGAGAGGGAACGAGCTGATTCTCAAACGCCGTCTGGCATCGTCAGGAAGTGGAATCAGCTGATCGTTTATGCAACCGCCACTTTTCACCATGACTGGTGGAAAACCAAAACATCCCATCATCGTTCATTTCCTGCTTTCACAAACTCCCCGCTGTCACAAGACTGTCGACGTTTGGAGGAGATGAAGCGTCCGATTCAGATAAAACCAGAAGCTCCAGAGTCAGGGACTCAGTTAGAGTCTGTGTTAACAG
This sequence comes from Arrhamphus sclerolepis, assembly GCA_037176975.1. NCBI lineage: Eukaryota > Metazoa > Chordata > Actinopteri > Beloniformes > Hemiramphidae > Arrhamphus > Arrhamphus sclerolepis. Next base: position 17,874 of record JBAMYA010104060.1, on the reverse strand, counting down.
ATGGAGACGTTTATGAGCCTCAACTTTAAGTTTCATTTCTGACTCTATTTGTCCCGTAAAACAGTAATTAGGTACCTCTTTAGTAAAGATTTGTAGAAGCCCGAGAAAGTCCTCGATGTGCCGTAAACGGAGAACTGTGATGAAGGTTTCTGTGATTAGTTGAGTGTGAAAGCAGAAAAGTAGAAATAGAAAAGACTAAACAGCTCCAGCTGCCCTGTTGTCACTCAGTTATTTGTAAAATATAGCGCCACCTACTGTACTGAAAGGTGTTGACTCTTTCTGCGTCTGCACGTCGTCCTGGTCATGAAATAATTATGCAACAAAATAATGAAATATATTCATTTAATGACACATTCAATTATTTAATTCTATACTAAATAGGTAATATATCTTTGTATTATTTCATTGTCTGCTTATTTAATGATTTAATGGTTTGTTTATTTATTCAATTTTGGCTTTTTTGGCATTGCATGGTGCATAAATTTAGACGCTCGACATTTCTCAGCTCTAACTCACGTAAGATTGACTTTATTTGCTCTGCTGCTTTGAAAAAACAAAAAAGATGAAGCTCAGTTCTACCAACACAAACTACAACAAACATAAACTCCACCGGCGGCGTCGGACAAACCTCGTAAATCAGGCTTAAAGCAGGAACTGCAGCTGCTCCCTCTCTGCTGTGCTTCAGCCCAGGTAGTAGCAGCAGAAACTGTTCCATGTTTTGACTTTAGTAGATCTTTTTAAAAAGTTCCATTTTGAGTAGAAGTGGAGTCATGATGTCGCAGCTCTTCTTCCTTCTCATTCGTCCTCGTTACTCTGCTCTCAGCCTGCAGGCCCCTCCCCCAAGCGTCCATCCGGGCATCAGCGTGCTGGAGGCCCAGGAGGCCTCTACCCGGCAGCAGAAACAGGGTTCCCGTGTTGAAGGAGCTCCTCCCACCTACAGTGAGGTGATTGGCCACTTTTACCACCCATCAGCCGTGAGCTCCGCCCACAACCACCGGACTGTGCCCTCCCCACAGGCGCCCCCAACCTCGCTCATACAGGGTCTCCTCAGACTGCCGCCTCAGCAGCCGGGAAACGTGGACAACAGGAACACGAGGAACATGAAGGAGAAATCCCAGAAGCCCCAGCAAGTGTGAGACCATGTCTGCCCCGCCGCCATCAGCGGCGTGATGAGGGGACGGTCACGCCATCGATAACATCCGCTTTGATGTTAGTCGCCGTTGGCGGTCGGTCTCAGCGGGGGCTGGAAATCACAACTCTGAGAACTTCTGGTTCTTCTGGTTCCAGTTTCAATCTTCATGCCTCAAACGGACACAAGATGTTGAAGGTGGAGCAGACGGAGGGCCCCTCCTCCGTCAGACTGATCTACGTATTCGTTATAAATATTTACTTGTTGTTTGTTTCCATTTTTTTACTTGGTTTGTTTTTCATGTTCTTGTGATAATCCGCCCTCGACGCTTCGAGTCCAACCTCTTCACCGAGCTTTGGCTTCGTCACCGGGACGCGTTGGCACGTTATATCCTGTAATTTCCGGAAAAAAGATATAGATGTAGTTAGTGTCACTTGTAGCACAGGTGCCAAACGTCCCGAAGCGCAAAGCTCCGCCTTACATTGACCAACCGACGCTGGGCGCGTCGCTCAAACGCTTACTTTTTATTTTATTTTTTTGTTTTTTATATAAGAAGAGGGTTTGCACAAACTGTTTGAGATTGTTCGCCAGGTTGAGAAAGTAGGGTGTGTCTTTTTTTTTCAGTTGTCTAGTTTTAGAGAAAAAAAAAAGTCAAAAACATCGGTAATCTGTCGGGGTGCCAACTTCGAATGGTGAACATTTTACGCATGTATGCAAGCCGAGCGCGGAAAGCACGTCTTAAGAGTTATTTATATAATTGCTGAAAAGAATTGCACTATTTTTTCTTTTTTTTAAAGGATGCGCAGATGGAAGATCGGAAAAGATGTTGAAGGAGCTCTCTGTCCATCGTGGCGTGAAAAGAGAGCGCCGTGGCGTCCGCGACGGTGCACGGACACATTCGTGGGGAGATTCTGACTTCGGTGCGGTGGACTCAGACCAACCGTTACTGTACCATGGATTTAAAAAAATAATAATTCAATTAAATCTCTGGTTTATGCAAATGTCTGAGTCCTGCAAAAGCAACCGAAAGTCAGCATCCAAACCTGTGGGCCCAATCAGAAACTCCCAGTCGTCTCTCTCTCTCATCTTATTGGCCGAATCACGAGAAAAATCCCAAAGCTGGGTGCTACTACCTCGACCAAACAAGTCAAGCACATGCGAGAGTTTGTCCATGCTAATCAGACTTTGCCTCATCGAACCAACGTCTGAGCTAATCAAGACGATGAGTCGCCGTAGTTACGACTAGAGTAGCGCGTAGTTATTTTATTTGAGTGTTGGATCTTTTTGTTTTTTTGTGTGTTCACTTGGTGAGAAGAGAGAGACCCCTTACGTCTCTTATTTTAGTGCATTACTCAGGAAGGAAGCCAGTCGCCCAACAGGCCCCGAAGCATCCGATCGACCGCTCTGACCGTGCACTGCCGTGGCCGTGCACGCACGAACAACGTCCCTAAAACTGGCTGAGTTCGTCTCTCTCGCAGGCATCTCTGAGCACTTTACTGAAACACGGGAAAAAAGCAGCAGCCCTTCGTCAGGCAGCGTTCAAGGTTTTCAAGGTTTTCAAGGTCTAGAGCTGCACTTTTAAATGATGAGAAGAGCTTTGAACCAGTCAGACATCTGGTCTGAAGGCCGTCTGATCTGGAATAGTTTTTATTTTACAGGGAAGATATTTTTACAAAACAGTCCACGAGGAATCTGAAGCTAAAACTTTACCAACAATTGGTTTAAAAAAACAAAAAACAACCAAATTATTGGACATCTGGTGAGGGTGGATGGATGAATGGATGGATGGACAGATGATACATGGATGATGGATGGATGGATGAATGAAATAATGGATGGATGGATGAATGGATGGATGGATGAATGAATGAATGGATGGATGGATGGATGGATGAATGGATGGATGGATGGTTGAATTAATGGATGAATGGATGGATGGATGGTTGAATGAATGGATGGATGGATGACCAAATTTTCATGAGTTTTGTGTTTTCAGTTTTGGTCCAGAACTCTTTAATGTGTAAAGCTGCAGGACAGGCTGTTAAATAGACACACTGAAGTGTTGACAAGTGACACGAGTGTTAATAGCAGCTGGTCCTGAACCGTCTCTTTAAAAGTGCAGCAGCACAAGGCACCTCGCATCAGCACCAGCGAGTTCATCAGTTCCTGTGCTGCATCACGTTTGAGTAAAAGCACTCAAAGAAGCAAAAAAATGTGAAGAATGAATCGATCGACCCAAAGAAGCTGATGGAACGACTGAATGAACCGAGACCTTGTGATGATCATGAGCCTGATCCAAACACCACTGAGGTCTTGTGTTTGGATCAGGTCGTTTTCCTGTCCTGGCGGGTTAGGGTTCTGATGAGACCGGCTCTGATCCAATTGAAAATATCAATCACGCTCTTCAAAAAAACAAAACAACAAAAAACGCTGCCTGACGAAACAAAAACAAGAAGGCAGGAGGCGGGAAACGTATGTGGAGGCTGAATGGAAACACAAGTCACACAAACACGCCATTGTGTTTTTATCTGTGTGTGTGTGTTCTAGTTTTTGTTACATCGTGAGGATGTTGGTGAAAGTGTGTTGTTGTGGGGACCAAAGCTCAGACAGGAAGTTATTTCATGGCCCTGGTTAGTGGAGCTAAGAATGTGCTTCAGGTTATCAGGCTGCGTAGGAGCAGCAGCGTTTGGGTTAGAAATGCACAAAATGAAAGAATTAGTAACAATTCTGACGTGTTTATGCAGACAAATTAAGGCTTTTAAGGTTCCCTGGTCCCCTGTTACCCAGTTAGTGTGTGTGTGTTCATTTGTGTATGTGCGTATTCATCAGTGTGTGTGTATTTATCTGTGTGTGCGTGTGTGTGCTGTAAACGTGCACTGACGTGGCCTGGGAAGGACCTCCAGCTGTCTAGACAAAAACTAAACACACAAGGCAGACTAAACAAACCTGACCTTACACACACACACACACACACACACCTTCATTCATCCTGGACCACACAGAATCCAGAAGAGCTATTAGCCCCCCACACCTGGCCCGCCTCCCCTCTCATGTCTGATCCAGAACCAGCTCGTCCCGTTCCTGCCAGATGCCTGCAGTCCAATGACAGAGCTCCTCTGTATCCTCCGGTTTCCGTGGAGATGTCCATCGTTTGTTACTGTTGCTTTGTCGTGAAAGTGTGCCTGCCTGTGCTGAGACGGGCGAAATGTGGGTGGCTCGTTTGGGGCTGTCAATCATCCCCCAGCCACACTGTCTCAGCTGATGATGATGATGATGATGATGTTTGGATGATGGCGATGAGATTGATGAAGATAGATGTTTTCGATAGTGATGCCGCCAAGACCGTTGCAATACGCCTACTATTTGCCTTTTTGATAACATTAGTTGTATTTTAACGTAGTGTTGAATCTAAGATTTTTTTTATTATTGTTGTGTATTCACTTGAGAACATAAAATATGATTTTACTTTAATTCTGCTTCTGTTTCCATTCGTAAGCGTTTAAACTGAGAGTGTAAAACTACCTAGCTGCAGTGAAAAAGTCCAACGTCTAAGTGCCCTTCCCAGTCGCAGGCGAAGGAGGACGGCCGCCGACCGTCTGCGTCTTCACGTAAACGTTTTTCCTCTTTTTTTGGCTCGAGCACACGTCTTTCATGCACTTACGAGTTCAGCCGTCGGCCGATTCGCCGGCCGATCATGTGTGCCTTGTGGTGTCCAGTGTGAACGGAGACTCAGACTCCGTCAATGTTGCCTTTTTTTTGACACTCCAACTTCTCGTGGAGAACATTACGAGCTAAAAATTCACCGACCTCTGTTACATCAGAAGCTCTGAAGCTGCTACTTCTTCTGTTGTTTCAGTCCGGCCTTTCTGCTCTTATTAAGGCTTCTTTCTGACTGGGACCTTCTCAGATCTTTCTCCAGTTGCTCCAGTAGACGATGAGAAAGACCAGAAGAAAAGAACGTGGTAGGAAACGTACCGGCGTCCGTGTTGTCCTCCTCCTCTCGCTCTGCTCTTTGAATCAGCGCTGTGTGGCGCCTTTCCTCTGACAATGTTGAAGAAAATGGTGTGCTAGCACTCTTTTTTTTTTTTTTTTTGTCGCCGTATGTTTTTGTGCTCATATTTAAATAAACCTCGATGTTTGTTGCGACTATTGTAGAAGTCTTCCACCTGTTGTCTAACTTTAATCCTGCAAAGCATGTCAAATGTGGGACTTGTACAATAGATTCTGTTTTTTTGTTTTTGTTTGTTTGTTTGTTTTTTGGTCCTGCTCAGGATCCTCTGGATTGATTGATTGATTGATCGCAGCTCTGATGGGATCCTTTAAAATCTTTTAACTCAGCCAGGACCAGGAGTCAGATTAAAACAAACCAGAAAAAAAACAACTTTGTGGTTTCAGCACCACGATCACAACGTCCTCTGACATCAACTGTATTTCCTGAAATAAAAGTTGGGATTTAATTTAAAAAAGAGACTTTCATAAAGACCAGTATCATGGCCATGGATTTAAAAAAAATGCCATCTATTCAGTTTAATTAAACAACCACGTTGTTTTTAAATGTCTGAGTGACTTTTAATGTGCTGAATATTTAATTTTCTGCAAATAAACCAGTGTCACATGTAGCTGTAGTTCCACTGTACATCCACTAGATGGCAGCAACTTCCACATGTGAAACATCAGAATTGATTTGACTTTAATTTCTGGTCTTGTTTAATGATTATGGCCTTTATTTGTGGAGATACTGTGATGAAAGGAGATGAGACAGGTGCTGAAACGCTGAACGTCTGTGTGTTATCTGTTGCAGCATGGCTCACACTCTTATTCTCAACGATGATAACTGCTTATTTGTGTAACAGAGACCTTTTTAATTTATACTCACAGATCTCGGTATGAATTGAACACATTTCAGTTAGCCTTCTGTTAAAAATAAGAAAAAAACAAATAAAAAGTTTTATAAAGCACCTGTTTTCTCTGTTGTTTTGTAGTTTATTAGAACAAAATGAAATATTTTAATAAAAGGTTATCATTGCAGCAAAACTATCTGAGTGAACTTTTCACATTAAAAAAAAAAAAAAAAATCACATCAGCAAAATAATAATCCACTAGTTATAGCTTTGTCCAGCAGATGGCGCACATACATTTGTTTCAAAGTGGATTTGAGAGACACGTCTTTTAATTCAAAATACATTTGTTCTTCCAGTCCAAAAGTAAAGGAGTGAAACAGATATACAGTTCATGCGTGACATTAGCAGCTGACCACTAGGTGTCACCACTGGGTGATGGTTCCAAAACAGAGAAGACCTCCACTGCACACACAAGCGTAAAGGTTATCAGTTAGCTTTACATTACATATTTACAATAATAAAAAATCCTTTATTTGGCTCACAGCGGAGAAATGTTTGTGTTGCAGCAGCATCAAGGAGGTACCAAGCAGTAAAAAAAAATAAAATAGTAGTAATTAAAACAGTATAATTAGTAAGTAAAATAGATAAGATAGAATAGTTTTTAAAAAGAGCATATATACAGTGTTCTTACTTCACTCCATTACACATTGTGTCTTGTCAATTGTTATTGCACATCAACATTTTTCTTTTATCGCATAGTTAAACTGGTTCCAGTCTCAGTGAGTGTGTGGTCTACTGGGAGCTGCTGGCTGTGGAGTCTGGCAGCTGCAGTAAGGAAGGACCTGTGATAACGCTCCTTCACACACTTCAGGTGAAGCAGTCTGTCTCTGAAGAAGCTCTCCAGGACTGTTAAAGTCTCCTGCAGGTGGGCGACGTCCTCCATCATGGATGACAGCTTAGCCATCATCCTCCTCCCTCCCACCACCTCCATCCCAGGACAGAACTGGCCTTCTACACCAGTTTGTCAAGTCTCTTCCTGTCAGCCGTCGAGATGCTGCTCCCCCAGCAGACCACTCCATAAAAGATGGCTGATGCCACCATAGACTCACAGAAGGTCTTCAGGAGCTGCCCTGCACTCCAGAAGACCTCAGTCTCCTGAGCAGATGCGTCTGCTCTGACCTTTCCTGTAAACAACAGTGGTGTGATCATCCCAGTCCAATCCAGTTTATGGTTCAGATGAACACCCAGGTACTCAGAAGATGTCACCATGTCCACGTCTGTTCCCTGGATGTTCCCTGGTCTCAGAGTGTTCACCTATGGGAATCCACCACCAGTTCTTTTGTTTTTCCCGCGTTGATCTGGAGGTGGTTCCACTGGCACCAGTCCCCAAAGTCTCGAATCACCTCCCTGTACCCCTTATCATCCTCATTTGTGATGACGCTGACAACTGCAGAGTCATCACAGAACTTCTGCAGGTGACAGGTGGTGGTGTTGTAGGAGAAGTCTGCAGTTTAAAGGGTGAAGACGAACAGAGCCAAGACTGTTCCCTGCAGACAACCCTGTTGGACTCAAAGTCCTGGGTCCTCACGTACTGTGGATGTCTGGTGAGGTAATCCAAGATCCAGTATGTGAGGTGATGGTCCATCTCGATGTGCTCCAGTTTGTCAGAAGTGCCGCTTGTATGGTGTTGAAAGCACTGGAGAAACCAAAGGATATGATCCTCACAGTGCTTCCAGGTTTCTCCAGGTGGGAGAGAGCTTGATGTTGCAGGAACATCACAGCGTCGTCCACTCCGATGCCAGGCTGGTAGGTAAACTGCAACGGATCCAGCGACGGTCTCACCGGGGGACGGAGATGGATGAGGACCAGCCGCTCCAGGGTCTTCATCAGGAGTGATGTGAGTGCCACTGGCCTGTAGCTGCTGAAGTCCTTGGGGTGTGGAGTTTTGGTTACAGGTCACACGCAAGGTGTTTCCACCGCTGCGGCGTCCTCCCCAGCTTCAGACTCAGGTTGAACATGTGTTCAGGAGCCTGCAGCTGATGCATTACACAGCTGATACGCCGCGGTGACGGCGTACATGCGTTTAAGAGCATAGGAGCATTATAGGTCACCTTGGGGGCGGCCCCAAGGGTCACCTCACAATCCAAACCACAGCTGAAAGTTCATGAGTTCACCCAAAACACATGCATGTAATTGTATTTATGAGCAAAAGTGACTTATCACTGACAAAAGTTTATCTAAATGCAACCTCCCCCGCAGGATGCTTAGCAAGCAACGCACTTCTTTGTAAGGACATGATTATAAGCGATGAGTCACGCACGCTCATTCTGTGCACAAAGGAATGGTAAACACGATTTTACATTTTTCTTAATCCATGAATAACATCACAGTCAGACAACAATTAAGTTTATCACACACAGAATAGAAACTGTTTTTGTTTTCTGTCTTCAGTTCTGCTGTAGCTAGCAGCGAAGCACCAGAATGTTCTGCTGTAGCTAGCAGCGAAGCACCAGAATGTTCTGCTGTAGCTAGCAGTGAAGCACCCAGAATGTTCTGCTGTAGCTAGCAGCGAAGCACCCAGAATGTGTCAGGCGCTGAAGCCGCTGTCTGGAAAGTAGATATAATAGATGCAGAAATACATTTTATTCCAGGAGGGAATCAGATGAATGTGTGAATATCTGCTTGGAGCACCTATTCAAACCTCTAGGTGTCACAAAGTACTTTATGTGAGTGGGTGAATTAAAAATGCACCATAAGCACTCATGCAGCTCCTCTTTCATACGTATATGGACCCTACAGGACCGAATGTGGAGCCTCCAACGCTCCATGTTGGCTCTGAGCCACCGGTTTGGGCCGCCCCAGCTGGATTTAATTGGGACTTCCTCTGACTTGAGTAAACTTGTTTAATTGATTGGAACACTCTGCTCTTATCAGCGATTGATCCCAGCCAAGTGGATCTGAGCCAGTTACTGGGAAGATGTCAAAGCTCTGAACTCCATTAGTCTCCAGGTTCCCACGTCAGCTCTCACCTCGGGCGGTCCATCCTCCATCTGACCGTCTCTCGGTCTTGCGACACACTTGGCAGCCTGTACGCTGAACAAACACTATTCAGTGGGTTTTATGGACAGCAGAGATGAAAGGGTTGAGTGATTTATGGATGTGCTGTAAAGCTGAGATGGGACGATGTCTGAGATAGTCAGAAAAGAAGCATTCCAAAGATCAGTGAGGGATCGTTCAAAGGATTTTTTTTTTTTTTAAAGTTTCTTTTCTCAGAGACATTTCTGTCGGGTGTAAAATAGTTTGCTGAACGTGGATGAAATAACACAAGTCGTTACTGGTACTGATGTCACAAAAGCCTGTGGTTTAAATGATGCTACTTTACGTTTCTGCAGATGTGGCGGTTGTCTTTGTCCACGCTGGATACAAAAGTATGAGAGCGAAGGCGTACGTGGACATATTTCCTGTCCTGTATTTGGGTCGTTTGAACACAAGAACTCTTCAAGTTCCGCGACAGTTGAACAAGTAGGAAGAAGAACTGAGCTTTTTGTTCAGCAGCTGAAAAAGGTTCCTGCTGAACTGGAGAACGAAGAAGTCAGGAAGCTAACGACAGCGTTACCAACTATTCAGGTTTGGCTGACCTGCGATTACGAGACGTACAAACTCATGGCAACACTCAGAAAAACACTTAGCAACACGTTCACCAGCAGAGGTTTTGGGTTTTTAGGACAAAGATCTCATAAAGAGGCCATAAAGTTGGTGTTTACATGTAAATTCAAGCCGAAAGTCACAGTTTAGCGAATTTCGACATTTTATTCACAATTTGTTTTTATAACATATTGCTAAATTTGTAATATTACTGCAAAAACAATTCTTGATTTGAAGACAAAAAGTTGTAATTATACAAAAATAAACATCTGGTGGCAAAGTTAGTTTTATTTTTTTAAATAAAAAGTTGGTATTTTGCAAAGGTTTGTGATTATATGTTTTTAAAATTCACATTTTTATGAAAAACAAAAAAAATAAATAATAAAGAAATCAATATATCTCTGTGATTGTGTGATGGCAAAAATAAATGACTAAATGTGCATTGCCCACCCCCAAAATAAAAAAAAAGTCTGTACACAACTGTGATTACGAAGAATTTAGTTATGTCCATGAAGACATGAAGGTCACTCAGCTGTTACTGGAGACCAGTCACGTGTGGTCGTACAGAACTGGTCTGTTTCAGGCATTTATAAAGGTTTAGATAGATTTAAATCAGTAGGAGCTCAGGCCGTAACTGGTCTTTAACTGGTCTGTAACTGGCTGCAGCATCTCCTGGAATTCCCTGAGTTCTGGCTGACGTCCTACGGAGGGCGGTGCCTGATTGGAGCTGCGGTGATGTCATCAGCGTCAGCTTCCTACTCAGCCAGACTGATAAGGAAGTGACCTTTGACGCTGCTGGCTGCCCTGCTTTCATTACGCAACCTCAAACTCAGCCTCCTCTTCTGCTCTCTGCTCCATGTGACACACTTCTGCTGGTTTCAGAGCACGCCGCCGCTTCTGGTCATGGCTGTTTGACACAATAACCCCTCATCTCCTCTGCGGTCTAGAAGGTATCAGTCCAAAGACACTAACTGAAAGTGAAGTCCTAAGACTCCGATTGAACCAACGTGCACTTGAAAGTGAATTTCATCAGCAGAATACGACCAATCAGCTTTGATCTGCTCAGGTACCTCAGCGTCAGGTAGTCAGGTACCGCTCTGGTTCCTTTAAGATTTACTTTAAAACGTTGCTTTCTGAGGAGACTTGGTGCTGATGCAGACCTGTTGTCAGGTTGTCAAGGCCCAGAGTCTTCATGTATGTCGGCTAAAGCGTCTCCCCAGGTGAGACACCAGACAAGGTACGACTTTAAAGCGAGACGCCCAAATACCTGGTCTGGATCTGGATCTGGATCTGGCTCTGGATCTGGATCTGGATCTGGATCTGAATCTGGATCTGGACCTGGACCACAACTTTCTGTGTCTTAAGGTTTTTCTTTGCCCTCCAGTCGTTGTCTTGGTTTCCTTTGGTTCCTTTATCTCATGTTTTGTTGCTAGTTGCTGTAAATCTTTTTTTTCTTTTTCTTTTTCTTCTTAAGTTGGAATAAACAGTTCAGAGTGCATCTACCTGTCTGTCCTGTCTGCCTGTCTGTCTCTCTGTCTGTCTATTTTGTTATATTTTTCAAATTTATTTATGTTTTATTTCTTTATCTATTTCTTTTTCTTTTTACTTGGTCTCTTTCATAGATTTTTTCTTATGTGCATGACAGATTTTGTTATTTTTAATAGGTTTAAAGCTCATTTATCAGTATTGTGTATTTTCTTTTGTTCATCAGGATCCTGAAGATCAGTAGAAGCAAAGAAACAGGGAACGAGGGAATAGAGGAAGAGTAGAGGCTATAAACACAGCATTTATGAAGTTTGCTGTTTCTTCACGTCCGTTTTTAATTACGTCCTTTAACGAGTGCTCGTGTTTTCCATCAGAGCAGCTGATAAACTGTAAAAGCCGTCTGCTCCTGTTCATTCATGTTCACGGTGAAAGACAGTTTCCTCTCAGCCAGATAAACGCTCCATAAACAGATAAACTTCGCCTTTTACGCTCGTTCAGCTGAGCTGAGTGTTTTTCATATCACTAAACATGAGGATTCAGACTGAGAGGACGAGCTGCTTCTGTCGCTCAGGAACACGTTACTTTCTTATCACGACTTTAAGAGAATCTAAAGAAGCTTCATCATGTTATTATTATCTGACAAAAGCAAGCCGCTGATAAAGGTTCTTTTTTCATTTTTAATGGACCTAAATGTTCTACAGTCTTTACTGAAACATTGTTCCGCTGCAGCTTTTAAGGCTTATTATTAAGCAACATTAATAATGTTGTTGGCGTTCCATCAGTGTTCCTTTGATTTACATTTGGAGTTTGCACGAAATATGGCCCTGCGATGGACTGGCGACCTGTCCAGGGTGTACCCCTGCCTTTCGCCCGAAGTGAGCTGGGATAGGCTCAAGCAGACCCCCGTGACCCTGGACTGGAAATAGTGGATATGGATGGATGAATTATCACCATAGATGAACAGAAGCTTAATCAGCCATGCTAAAACAGCTAACGGGTGGGTGTGTTCTATCTGGCTTCTAAGCTCTGCTGGTTCCGCCTCTTCGCAACATGGTGCCGTGCAATTTGAGGAAAATGAGGCTTCAAAATTTCTCTGTACAAACCTATTGGTCACGCGACTGGATGCTTTGTTCAAGAGTTATCATACAGTCTATAGTTACAACCTGAATTTTGCACTATGTACATATATATACATATATATGTATGCATAGGCATATACACATTTGTGTGTGATTTTTGGAGCAATAACACAAATATTGTCAAAACAAACCAAAAAACACCACATATGTTGAACAGTTGTGGAAGTATAACATTTGAGTAAGTCCTCACAAAACTATCCTATATTTGTCCCCTCAACAGCTTTCAAAAACCATTCTTATGATAACCATTGTCATTCCAAATGAACAACCCTTCTGTTTCCATCAGTCTTTCTCTCATAATGCAATCTCCTGCTACAGCTGTTTCTGCCATCATAGCATCTCTCAGCCAGTTGGTTTCTATTTGTAAACCTCACACTGTCTCCGTCCAAGACAGTTTGGTAAGCAGCCCAACAGTGTGTAAATTGATGCCTAACTCTCATCTCCTTAGCTGATTGGGCTTCAGTTCTTCAAAGATTAGCACCCTCTGAGCATCTTGGATTGTGCCACCTTGGCCTGTGCTGCAGGATTATGGTGATTATTTTGTTGCACTGGTACTTAGTGGCTGTGATTCATTGCCTCAGAGTTAGTCATGTGTGTATATTTAGGAATTTGTTTTACAGGTCAGTTGTTCTTTTTTTCTTTATTATTTTTATTCAAAGAGAGCAAAAGTCAAGTAATTTACAAGGTGCATATTTCTCCTAATTTCTCGTCATTTTCTCAGTGATGAAAAACACCAATAGCTGTAGAAATGAGACTCTATTTCAATTCTCTTTTATTTATTTTTATGTTCAGAGTAAGAAACGAGCTGTTACTGTGTAAGTTCACAAGAAAGCTGAATGAGTAAGGATGAATTACGCAGGATAATTTAACCAGGTGTTGTTCAACATTTTCAACATGTACCACACAAGATTTGATTTCTTTTCAGCTTTCTTCTCTTGCCTGCTGGTATATGTTGGCAGACTTCAACTTGGAGACAATAGGTGAAACAGCGTCAACACAGGAGACTAAGAAAACCTATGGATTGACCTCACAGGGGTTTGTCCAGGTCCAGTTCTTATACAGTCCAAGTTTCAGAATCAGGTTTCATAACTAAAGCCACCTTCTAAACGGACACAGAATGGGCTCAAAAGGATTTTAGTTATAACATTTTTGTATTACATTAAAAAAAAAAGATTCCAGTATAGAAAAGTGGAATATATGAAATATGGGCCCACCTAAAAATATAAACAGGAGTTCAAGAATTGAACTACATTGAGAGAACTTTTATTACTTTATCTTCTCAGGAGACAGCCCCATCAGACAGAAGTTAAAATATCCAGATATATTCTCTTCAGGTTCTAAAAATCCACCAATAATTACAAAGGTACACTTAGTTTGGCTCCAAAAGACTCATTAGAAAGCAGCAAAGCTATCTACAACGTACATGCATACACCAGCAACTGCACCAACATAGTTGGAACATTTTTTGCAGACTTAAGGTGAGGACATTGTGTCATTGTGGGTAGATAACTTTATCACAGGACCTGTTGTGCTTTTTGTTAATTCTAGCTCCAGATTTACTCTTAGTTCCTTTGTCTTTGATAGTCTTTGAATTGGACAACAGAATTGATCTGTTTGAAGATGATGCAGTGTCTTGTTTCAAGACATTATATAAAATACACTCACCAGCCACTTCCTGAGCTACATCTATCAAACTACTTGTTACCATACAAATAGCAAAATAGCCAATCACATTGCAGCAAGGCTGTTGTGAGTATTTCAGAAACTGCTGTTCTGCTAACATTTTCACACACAATCATCTGTGGGGAGTACAGAGAAAAGTCTGGAAAAGAGGAATATCCAGTGAGGGGAATGAATGTAACTGAAAAATCCCTTGTTGACATTAGAGCTGAGAGGAGAATGGTCAGACTGGTTTTGAGGTGATAGAAAGGCACCACTGCAACCAGAGAATGCAGAATACAATCTCTGACCACACAGACCTTGAAAAAGATGAGTTAAAGCGGCAGAGGAGCACACCGGGCACCACTTCTGTCAGCTAAGAACAAGAAACTAGGGCTAGAATTTAGAATAGCCTCAGCTAAACTGGCCAGAAACTGGAAACCATTGCTTTGTCTGATGGGTCTCGATTTCAGCTACGACATTCAGATGGTAGGCTCAGAATTTGATGTACACAGCATGAGAACATTGATCCACCCTGCATTTTATTAACAGTTTAGGCTGCTGGTAGTGTAATAGTGTCAGGAATATTTTCATGGCATACTTTGGGACCCCTAGTACCAACTGAGTATGGTTTTAATACCACACACCACCTGAGTTTTGTCGCTGACCATGTCCATCCCTTTATAAACACATTTCCCAATGGCTGATTTCAGCAGGATAATGCACCTGTTCTGTGGCAGTCCTTGGCTTTTGTTCTCTTCTTTTTGGTTTTGTTCTATATATTGTTTTTGTGTTCCTCTTTGCTGGTCTGTACTGAACATTGATAATACTCTGCATGTTCGTTGCTTTTGATTTGGTTTGCTCTTTATTCATTAAAGGACCTTTGCTGGATTATGTCTGGTTTCTGCTTTACTGCATTTGGGTCCTCACCACCACGTGAAAACCCAACAGCACCATGTCACAGAGCTCAAATAATCTCAAACTGGTTTCATGAACAAGACAATAAGTTCACAGTAAACCAATGGCCGACACAGTCACCAGATCTCAGTCCCGTAGAGCATCTTTGTGATGTGGCAGAACAGGACACTTGCATCATGAATGTGCAGCCGACAAATATGCAGCAACCCAGATGCTATCATGTTATTATAGCTCAAAATCTCTAATGAATGTTGCCAACACTTTGTTGAGTCAGTGCCACAAAAAATTAATCTTAAGGGGAAAATGAGTCAAACCTGGTATTAGCAAGGTGGTTTTAATGAAACTGGTGAGTGTAGTTTTGCAGGATCTTCCTAGTTACTACTGTGCAGTCATATTCAGCTGGCTGCACATAAAGAGCCTCATTCATGAAACAAAAAGAACGGATTTGTGTGTAAATGAGAAAAATTACGCTTTTTCCACATTTATGAACATTTTATTATTTCCAGACCTTTTATTGCTACAAAAAAATCTGCTACTGCCTCCAACTGTGAAGCATTTGTGTAAATGAGGAGCGCACCCAAATATTGCTTGACATTCTTAGATTTGATGTTAATGTCTTGTATTACTGTTATTCTCACAATATTCATATAGTTTCAAGCAAAGTATTTTAAGCACGAGATGATTTTGAAATATAAGATGTTTTCTCTAAATTGATGGGCATTTTGCACATCCAAGTTTCAGACTGTGTCTCTGAAAGTGTCGATGGGTTGTTTAAATGGTCTTGATATGCTGGTAAATGGCAACGCCTGACTATTAAGTCATTTTCATTTCACCTCTTGAAGACACTGCATTAAGTCCTGATTGCACAGGGAATGGAAGAGCTGTGGCCCTTTTATTTTATTTATTTTTATTCATTTTCTCCAACATCAGGTTTCACTGGGAGCACTTGCCAACGGTGCCTCTTCAGCTGGATTTGTGAGATTACAAGTTTACCAAGAGGTTTCTAGACCATGTGAGCAACTTCACCTTTACAGCACCTTATATGGTGACTCTGTATATGGCTGGTATTTTTTGTTAATAAATGAAATTTATGGCCGTGCTCCTAACCTGCAATCAAGTGGAATTCACTAACTTGCACTTGTTCTTACAAAGAAAATAAAAATCTATGTTTTTTGTGAGTCAGATTAAAAAGCGAGCAAGCAAAGCAGTAACCTAACCTAGTTATTAATAATTAACAGAAACAGCGTGTTCAGTTGGATGTGATTACTAGTCCGCTGTGCACCATCTTCTCCCTCCTCGCTGTCTCTCAAACACCTACACACATGTTACTGCTGCATGGAAAGAAGGAAAATAATATGGAGATGCCAATTTTGAAATGTCATATTTAATGTTGAGGCAGATCGGTTCTTATGACAGGTCAGGTAAATGCAAATATTAAAACTCCCAGACCATTCCTATCAGCTTGCCACAAGTCATAGGCAATCAAAGAGAAAAACATCACATCATACCAAGGACCAAAACCTTTTATTTTAGATAATTGTGTGTGGGGACTGGCTTATAGATTTTAGGTTTAGCTATCTCTGAATCAAGGAGCTCCTGAACCCCTTGTCACGTTTCACAAGGAGAATAAGGATTTTCCAAGGATCCAGATAAAGTCAATCATTCAAGGAAAAGAGTGAATTAAGAAAATGGTGTCATGTATGAAGACGTTCTCACAGAATAATAAAAGTACTATATCTCAAACAAATAACAGATCCCTGCCTTTTCCAAGGGTAATATTCTCTGTTTCACCACATTAAAATCTTTCACGGTGACTCACTGTTTAATTCTGTTGCATTTAAATTATGCCCCGGTTCTGTTAATGATGGCCAACTACAATTTTGTGTTTTTTACTTTCACTGTCAACAGCTCACTGTGAATTTATAAACTGATTTTAAGGTGAGCAACTGACAAAAAGATACAGTACACCAATTAGACTGATGGTGCTAATTTTATTTAAAAAATTAATTAAATGTATTAAAAATGACCACCACCAGTCGACTGGATGCCACTGTGGTGTGACAGACCTGCAGTCCAACCCTCTGACCACATTTTTGTACCAGATATTTGCATAGTTTTGTACCACATGTTATATATTTTTTATCCCTTTCCTCTTTCCGTCCTTCATCCTCACTGAACTGTCTCTTCATATCTACCTGGTCGGCTCTCAGCAGGATAGTCTCCCCTATGAGCCGGATTCAGCTCAAGGTTTCCTCCCAAGAGGAATCTTTTTCTTGCCACTGTTAGGCTTTGCCATATCCTTGGGGGTCATGCTCTGGGTTTCTCAGAAGCACCTATAGAGACAACTTTTAATAGACGCTATATAATAAATTGAGCTGAATTGAATTTGTTTTTTGTGTGAAACAGAATCATAGGTCACATCAATAAATCATAGGTTGATTCACAAACAGAAAGGACAGAAAGAACTTTTATTTTCCATCAGGAGTCAAAAATATCTCAGTTCCAAGCTGTAATGAAAACAGAAAAAGATCACAGAGTAAAATGGTCATGAATCATTCATTTGACATAATTGCAATGTAAAATCTATATACCTATTAGCGTATATTTTGATCCTGAAATAAAGGCTGTTAAATGTAAAAATTACACTTTCAAAGATTAAAAAAAAAATCAACTGAATAATACATCATAAAAACCATTATTCTGACAAGGAAGAGATGTTATTGTGCACTTTGTTGTGTCCTGTGCCAGGAGTATGCATTTTCTCATGATATGCTGCCCCCATTTAGCATGGAGTCGTACAGTTACATGGTGCCCTTAAAGATCAAATATATGCCATTGATTACATTTCTGTAGGGAGAGGTAAGTCATTCACCCTGGAAAGAGCCATGAATTGTTCATTTTCCACACAATAACCCATCAGAATTCATTTCTCGTGTATTAAACATTTCTGTCAATACTTGCAAATAAGTTGCAAGAACAGAACAGAAAACAGAACACTGCATGCAGTTTTTTTTTTTATTATTGTGTTTTATTAAAAAAAAAAAAAAAAAAAAAAAAA
>JBAMYA010104049.1:0-20069 GCA_037176975.1 Arrhamphus sclerolepis | reverse complement strand
TATATATGTTATTAATAACATTAATATCGTATCGACATACACACACACATATGTTAATCTTTCGTAATAATCTTTTCGCAGACTCTTTGTTTCATCTGATGTATGTTGTTCAAATCAATCCAATCGCCATTTAAGGTGTCGTCATACATGAGTTTGACTGGCAGCTTGTCCTGCCAATCCATGAAAAGTTTATCCCGTACGGTCTATTCAAAGTATCCAATCAGAAACTTGGATAGGCCGGTGGGCGTGAACTTCTTCTGCTGTGTTTACGGGTCGACGCCATTTCGTGTCAGCCAGTTTCAAGGTGATACGTTCAGCAGACACATTTGTTCGCGGATCTTTACCCTTTCAAGTAAAAAAAAGAGCGTTCAGTTGTTGTCATTTTTAGTGTTAAGCTCCTGGTGAGTATTTTTCAAAGAGAGATTTTTTTTTCCTTTTTCATTTTTTCAGACTTTGAGGCATCTTTGGGACTTTTTGTTTTTATTTTTATAGCATTTTTCCTGGCTGGTATTCCCGAGACTGTGTTGGCTGTTGTGGCGTACATTTTGTAACGGCAGTAGGAACTGCGCATAAACTAGCTTTTAAGTAGCTTCCACCGCAGTATTTTTGCCTTTGTTTTTCGAGTAACCTCCGATTTTTAAGGCATGCTGTGTAACCGTGTTGCTTTTCTAATGGTTGGTTCATTTTTATGGAGAGAAAAATGGAAGATTATTCCAGGATTTTCTCGACAGTTTTCAAAACATGTCACCTGTTTTCTGGAAGATATACTTTTAATTTTCTTTTTTTTTTTTTTTGTTCTCGTGCAGTGTATGGCCCTCGAATGAAACTAGGTTGCAGACCTTGTCATTGAATCGTAGCCTATATTTATATGAACAAACAAAACTTTGTTCTTTCGGCTGTGCTTGGGCATTTGTGTTTTCTGCAGGAATGATGTCATTTTTCAGGCAAGATGTTTTTCTTCAACCGTGAGAAGTTTTTCAGGAGCAGCCTTTTGATGTCTTGTACTGTCACGGACAATGATTTTTCTCCTCCGTAGGTCCAAGTATTTGTGCAGTTTTGTCCGCAGCAGCCGTGCAGATGCTTAGACCCCCAGAGGCCTGCACTGAGCTCAAAACAGGGCCTACGCTTTCAAGTAGCTTCTGCCTGTACTTTGGGTTTTGTTATATTTTGCCTTCTTGATTTGCTTTTTGGAGGGACCAGGAAAAAAAAAAAAGAAATGCTGTTTTGCCTTTTTACTTCCGCTTTTCTCATTCCTAAATGTCTTCTGGAAGTGCCCTAAAGCAGGAATCCCTCCAGACTGCAGGGGGCGCTGTTCTGCAGGGTACTGAGGGCCCACCAGTTCCCTCAGAGACAGACAGTGTAGGGCTGGCAGTCATTACTAACTCAAAGGTGTTTACCTGTATATTTCTAAGTTTAGACTTGTGAACTTCTGTCCCATTCCTTTCTGTTTTGCATGACCACGTGCAGTGAAAACACATTTAAATATCCTTATAAATGCTCATGCAGTGAGTTGTCATATCAGAGTTTTGCTTGACAGTTAAATGTCAAATGGTTTTTATATTAACTTATCTTTTCCTGTCCTTTTTTTTTTAAAAATCAACAAAACTTTTTAAGCATCTGTCCTCCGAGACAACTGCCTGTTAATTGCTGTGCAGTGATGCAGTGGTGTTTGGCTTTGCCACTGACTCTACAGTGTGAGAAGATGCAGTGAAATGTCGGGCTGGGTGATATGACCTCAAATCAACCTTTGATGGAACAGGTTACCTCTCTTGCAGTTGGGTTTTTTTCCTTTTTGTATTGTTTTTATATCTTGCCCTCATAGATCTATGACAATATTTTTGCTACAAATATAATCAACAAAACTGGGATGTTTTTTCCTAATAAAAGAGTAGGTATCTTTGATTTTAGAAGTAACTGAATATGGTCATTTGATGCTAAATAATTGTCTGGTTCTGAATGAGTGTTTTGATGAATTGCCCAGCCCAAGTCAAACATTTCCCAGCAATTAAAGCCGCTGGAGGTGATTGAAGTGATATAATTTTGGAGAATAATGACCCTGTGAGAATAACAAGGTACAGATGGGTGAAAGACTTGAAATTGTTTGAGACTTCATAGTAATGAAGAATTAAGATTCTTACTTTTAGATGAGCTTTTTTTTCTTCTAATACCACCTTTTTTTTGTTTTCCCCCTGTTTAGTTTTTGACGCCACTTTTTTCAGAAGCAACGAATCGTAAGTTGGTCTCAACTCCTTTTGTGCCTTTTTTTTTTTTTTTTTCACCTCAGCTTCTGCATCATTTTTAATATTCCACTTTTCACCCCCTTGTGACATATAGCTCATTTCTTCCCTTTTTTGGATATCAAGTAGCATGTAGTGGAATTCTTTTTCTTTTTTTTTTCTTTTTTAAATGGTGAAACAATGAACTGCTCAGTCTTATGTAACTGTCCGCCTTCATGGCCTCTGAAATGAGTTTTGCAGGTGTCCCCAGCTGACGATCATACGAAACCTGTTCAGTGTTGATTATTAGAGGCCACAATAACTCCTCAGATGCTCCTCATGAAGTCCCTCGATGAGCGACTGAAACGTATTTATTTTAATTAATGTGCATGTAATTTGACAGTCAGATGTGCCCCATCATTCACAGAAACATGTTAATTGTATCTTTTAAGACCCACCACTGTTGACAATGCTAATGTCAGTTAGCATCCTAGAAGGAAGGTGTTGCCTTTTAAAAGCAGCATGCTCAGGAAATATCATTAATTACTAACTAATTCATTAATCACTTAATAATTTGTCTACCCAAAATCTGTCAGATGAAGTGAGTTGTATCTGCTTTCTCCCCCCCCCACACCCCTCATTGTATATCCAGTTGTTCTAAAGAAAAAATGATTTCAAGCTTTCTTTTCATTTTGCAGACCTTTTATTAAAGAAACTGAAACAGAGCTTCACAGATGTGACGCGTCTAATCCCGCTGTAAAGCTGCTTCCTCCTGTCATTTTGTCTTGTGTGCCTCCAAGCATGAGTCCCGAGAGCTGCAGAGGCTTTCACAGTCGAAGCACAAACACTTCCACCCTCGTACCAGACACAGACCCATGCGATGAGCGCGCTCGTCACGCAGAATCAAACGGCAAACTCACTTCCACACGACGAGCCCGAGATGAGGCAGCTGAGAGTTCAGCAGCGGCCCTGCAGGCCACAGGGAGCGTTGACGCCTGGTTCAGGCTCCAGATGAGCTCATTTATTCCAACGAGTTGGATTAAGAAAACAGAAAAACATTCTCAGTTTATTTTAAAAACCTCACTACAATTAGCAACATGTTCTGGATAATTATATGAAGGTCGCTGTTAGCACAAGAGTGACCACATTAGCTTAAATTAGGGATTGAGACTGATTATTAATCCTTACAGGGAAATGATAAACTTTAAATACAAAATGATTAAAAATACTGGATCACTTTTAAGACTGTAGACTCGAGTGTGACTGAATGTTATTGCTGAGGCTTTGTCAGCAGTACACTTTAGTTGTTTTGATTTAATTTGCCAGTGATTTAAAAATTTCAAATGAAAATCTCGGGAGGAAATAGCTTAAACTCCCTTCTTCTCGCTCAAGTTTCTTGTCACATTCTCGACAATTTATCTGAATTTGAGATCTTATTTCTGGCATTATTTAAGTGTTTAGAAACGAATCATTTGCTCCAAAACGTAAATAAAACGTTCCAGCTGTGCTGGTAGTTTACTGTTACAGATGGGTAAAAAAGTGCAAGAGTTTAACTAGAAGAAAGCTTAAAAACAAACTAAATTCAGAGCTTAGAGGCTGCCACAGCTGCAGCGCTATTCTGGAAAACAGCTGGTTGCTGTGGCTGCTGTGGTTGGCTTCTGTTGTAGTGACCATTGCATGAAAGTAGACTGGCCAGCTGCAAACTGGAATTTTTCCTGTAGTAGAGAAACATTTTTACACATTCTAAAGATTGAGTAGTTGTTTGTGTTATGCATACTATACATACTAGTAATAAAGTATGCAGTTTCAAAAATGTCCTTAGGTGTAATTGAATGAAAGCTTGCTGCAAGGCTGGAAAGTTTTACTGATGAACGTAAAGAAAGTCCCCAAGTTCTCACACTGGCAGCAGTTCAGGTTTAAAGTAAATGATGACCTGAAAGATGTATGTCAGCAATGACTACGCCTGGCTTTAGTTAAGATGATGCCAAGTATAAACAGCTGGAGCATCCTTCAGCTGTAAGACCAATGTGGTTACTGACCAGCTGCATCGCTTCAGTCTGAAAAAATAGATACAAATCCCAGTTAATGAGTGTGAACCCAGGTGATGCTTGAATCCTGACGTGCCTTAAAGAATTAAAAAAAAAAAAAAAAAGATCTTCCCCCTGCTGCCGGACGTGCTGACAGCTCGCCAGCTTGCAGAGACGTCCAGGCCAAATCATGTCGAGGAGAGCGCAGCATTAAGCTTCTGGCCGGACGGCACGATGCAAAGCATGTAATCCTGTGAGAGTAGCTGCTGTCGCTGCTGCAGGGGTTCTGCCAGGCCCAGCTGGCTGCAGTGGTGGTGTTGGCAGGTTATAATCTAGCTGCGCAGGAGTCTCCGGTGGTTGACAGGAAGTCGAGCAGCTCTCAGGAGTAGATGGGAAAGAGCAGACACATTAAAGCTTGTTGAGTACGCCAGGTTTGGATTCAGAAAGGAAGTTTTTCTGCAGGTTCATCCCCTCCTGCATTATTGCACAACTTTTGAACCTAAAGTAAAAAGCAGCAACTGGACCCGAAGCAGATCCAGAGTAGCTGGTGGATTCATTTAAACACTGGATATTTGGCCAAAGAGAGATCTGAATCATTCTGGCTTTTGTTCCATGTCCTAAGAGCCAGTTTCCTCAGCTGAGGGTCAGCATGCTCAGGCCTTCTGCTGCCGTCCAAAACGCACCGCACCCAACCAGTGCTGCCCCCCCTGCAGGTGGTGAAAAAACCCACAAAGCTCATTCAGGCTGAGCCTGGCCAGACCCCATGGGTACAGGCCTAACCGCCACACTCACCAGGTTCCCTGATGTCCAGGTAAGAGGCATCAGGCTCTTCTTTTCCCGTCAAGCACCCAGAATCAAACTGGCTCAGGAGACCCAACCAGGACAGCACTGTTCCTGGGGTCACTGAGGTGCACAAATCCCTCCACCACACCAAGGTGGGGCTCTTTGTTTACCAGTCGATTTAAATTCCTACCCTCACCTACGGTCATGAGTTTTGGGTTGTGACTGAAAGATCAGGATTGTGAATACAGGCACCTGAAAAGAGGGTCTGGATTCTCCCATAAGAGACTCAGAGTAGAGCTGCTGCTCCTCTATATGAAGAGGAGCCAGCTGACGGGGTTCAGGTTCGGTTAGAACGCAGGTGTTATCGGACATATCCAATCACGAGAAGCATTTGATCGATATCTCCCAGCTGGCCAAGGAACGCCTCGGTATCCTGGTGGAGGACTGGCAGGGCTGGGCCTTTCTGCTCAGGCTGCCAAACCCACGACCCGGACCCGGGTAAGAGGAAGTTAAAGGATGGACGGGTGAAGACAAACTGGTCTTCAAAATGGAAGAAGTTGCTACTTTTAGAGGAAACTCTGCTTCCAGCATGTTTGGCTAGCAGAAGGATAGAAACTCAAAGGGATGACATGAAAAGGCCGTTAATCTGTGCTTCCTGATGATTTCTGCCTCCTTCAGCTCAGAGCAGGTGAATGTTGCAGACGCCTCAATAAAAATACACAGAAAATGCCAAAACTTCACAGAACTCACAGAAGATGATTAATCTTGCACATGTTTGCGAGCCATTTTGTTTGTTTTTCTTTGTCATGACGTCCATTTGTCTCACAGGTTTTAGGATTCAGGTTTCTTGTCTTTTGATGGGACACAAATCAAAGGACAGTAAAAAAAAATAAAATCTTCTTGAAGGTGCATGCAGTCACTAAAATCTGTCTCTCGTAGCTTCTCGACGGCCTTCTTCTTGCCAGCAGACAGACAGACAGACAGCCCTCCACCAACCCGACTGCAGGCACTATGGAGTGAGTGTTGGCGCCATCACACTGTCTCTTCTTCTGTCCAGTGTCCACTTTTACAAACCTTGCCACCTGTTTGCTGCTGGAGAGTAAAGAGTTGGTGACTGATCGCCTACTGGGAATGATCCACCTGTATTTTCAGAGCTGTAACAAGACTTTCTTTTGCATCTTTGTCAGCAAAGGCCTTTTCTAATGCATTAACGGCTGCATGTGGTTGTCATGTTGCAACAATGTGCTTTAATTAGCTGATTTAAAGGGAAAATACTTTAGTTTTAGTTATGAAATAGCTGGTTTTCTTTGCATTCAGGATTGCAGATCTGGGTTTCTTTAGGCTGTGAGTCATGCAGCTTATTAAAGAAAATGTCAGTTTTTCTGCCAAAGAGTCTGACTAATGAAGTCTAAAGATAATCAACAGTTTCAGACGTACTCTGTCCTCACATGAAAGCTTAGGTGGTGCGATTGAAGCCACGCTGGTGAATAAATGGAATGATTTAAATAGCATCATTCAGAAATATAATTAAACTCAGAAATGCTGAAGCCTGTCTCCATCTGCATCCCCCAGTTGGTCGTCATCCTCCACCTCCAGCCTGATGGCCAGCAGCAACGTGACCAACAAGACCGACCCACGCTCGCTCAATTCCCGCGTTTTCATCGGGAACCTCAACACGCTGCTGGTCACCAAGGCCGACGTGGAGGCCATCTTCTCCAAATACGGCAAGATCGTTGGCTGCTCCGTCCACAAAGGTTACGCCTTCGTCCAGTTCTCCAACGAGAGGAACGCCAGGGCCGCTGTGGCCGGGGAGGACGGCCGCATGATAGTGGGACAGGCGTTAGGTGAGGGGGCGTGCAGAAGGTCCACCACTGAGAAGCTTATTATAAACAGAACAGTCAAAGCACGAACACCATCCAAACCAATGTATGACTGCATTTAAATTTCTTGAATATTTTAGGAAAAAGAAACAGCACAGATTTTCCATCTAGCATGAGAGCTTAAAACAAACTCAGACTCAATCACTCTCATTCATCTCATTTACCTCCAAACGAATGCCTTCCTGTTCCACAGCTCAGTCAGCCGAGCTCCTCTGTTGCCCTCTAGGGGTCAAAGTTGGGCACTGCTGAACAGCGCAGCAGGATTTCACATATGAAACAGGTGTTCGTGCCACCTGGTACAGACAAAACCACTCTTCCTCTCTTTACCTCACTGTTTTACCTCCTGCAGACATCAACCTGGCAGGCGAGCCGAAGCCTCACAGATCAAAGACGGTGAAGAGATCTGCCGGGGACATGTACAGGTGAGCGTCCATGCTGCCATATTCATGATAATGTTGCAGTTTGACTGAATAAATGTTCTTAAAAGTATGTTCACAGTTAAAAAGCATTCGCTTAATCTTTCTGTAATGTCCTTTTTTCTGCCAAAGCTCATCTTTTGATTTGGACTATGACTTCCAGAGAGATTACTATGACAGGTAAGATGTCCATTCATCTTCTAAGAGATTAATTGCTCATATGTATGTATATATATATATATATGTATACATATATATATATGTATTTTTTTCCGCACTTGTGTTTAATTCTGAGAATCAAGAAAGTAAAAGGGTCAATACCAAAGTTCTTTGGTTTTATGGTTGTGAGAAAAACAAACAAACAAACAAATTGCTTCAACACTTTAAAAATTATATAAATTAAAACACACTTACCACTTTCATATGATCATGAGCAAGTGTGACCATCTTTATGTTTTACTAAGAGCAGAAATTGCATGATCTTTGCACGATTGGACGTCCCAGAAAGTCAGATTTCTTCAAGCCTCCTTTAGCACGTTACATGTTAAAGTTCAGGGTCGTGTTGTCTGAAGAGAAGATTGCACCCGTACGGTTGTTGTACGGAGTGTTGAGGAGACAGTCTCTCTCTCTAGAAGGCTGTCAAGTTGCATCTGAAGAAATCATAATTCCTCTGGATTCCAGATGTGCTTGAAGCTTAGATGTTTCACTCAAATCTACACCACCATGTTTGAAGAAAGCAGGTGGCACATTAGCAACTGTCAAGCATGGCGGTGGGGGAATGATGACTTGGAGTTGTTAGTCGTGACAGGACCTTGAGCTCATCAAGTACCAGTCTCCAACAGAGAGACTGATGCCTTGGTGGGACTTCAGTGACTGAAAATGGCACAAACAAGTTCAAGTTATTGGTTTCTTCTTCGTCATCATTCTGTACTTTTTCTTAATTTTGGTTTAATCAGGGGTGTGTTTTCTAAATTGTAAGACCTCCTTTTCTTGGTTGCCCCTCTGTCAGGATGTACTCCTACCAGTCCCGGGCGCCGCCTCCACCCCCGCCGCTGTCCCGCGCCGTCATCCCCTCGAAGCGCCCCAGGGTCAGTCTGAGCGCCGGAGGGAACCGGCGAAGCAAGACCACCTTTTCCTCCACCTCCTCCAAGAGCAGCCAGAGGTCTTCACACACAAGTAGGTTCCAGTCGCGCTCGCTCACCTCGGCCGTCTGGTTTAAACTATTCACACTTGTCGCTTCATTAAAAAAAATCCTTGTCAGGACTGAGAGTGAATGTTAAAGCTGCGCAGCAAAATCATTTTTCAGCCTCTGAAGAAACTAGAAACATTATATCAGGATCTAAGACGTAAAAAGCTTTTTTTCTTTCCTTCCACCCAGTTATTTCTGCAGTTGCAAATGTGAAGACCAGTTGATCTCAAATTGAAAACCACTGCATCAAATGATCTACTGTGAATTAATTATTTAGAGGACAATAACAGCCAGTCATAGAGCAGGCTGATGGGATAATCACCTGCGTGTATTTAAGGTTTATGTAATCAAGCTGTGTTGATGAGGATAACCTCAGAAACAACATTTGCATTTGTGAGGACTTTTACTCGCCTCCATCTTGCACCGTGACGTGTAAAACCCCTGATCACAACTTCACCCCGCCGCTCTCTGTCCGACAGTGAGGGCGGATGATCTGCAGTCCGTCAAGAGGGAGCTCACGCAGATCAAACACAAGGTGGACCACCTGCTGGAGAGCTTGGAGCGCATGGAGAAAGACCACAACAGGAAGTCAGGTGGGGGGCAGGAAGATAGAGATGTGAGAACTTTACTGTAGATCCAGCAGATCTGCTGTGCAGCAGATTGTCTGCAGGATCATTTTCACTCGTTGATGCTGACAGCACCAGGATGAGGCGTCAAAATAAAAAGATACATCATTTTCTCTCAGAAAGTGTACTACATTTTAGGTTTTGGTGCACTTAAGCCAGTTTTTGCATACCCCTGGTTGCAGTTATGACAGGGGTCATCCATGACTCTCTTTGTCCTCGCGTCTCATATTCCAGCCACTTACTCTGACATTAAAAGCTCCAAGCCAGAACCCGGTGAAGTATCCCCCCTCCACTCGTCCACCTCCAGCAAGAAGGACGACAGCCTGAAGAGAGACAGAGAAAGCCAGGAGCTGAATGACTCCGAGGAGGAAGGGGATCTGCTGGAGGACGAGGACCAGGTGAGACCCGTTCACTTTTTGTGCTAACGAAGCTTCATCGCATTTTCTTACGTGAAAAGTAAGGTTTTTTGTTATTTTTCCAATCGGTGCAGATGAAACGCAGAGGGAGAGAGGAGGATGAGGAGGATGAAGGTGAGCAGGAGGAAGGGGAGGATGACGGCGACAGCGCCAACGGAGACGAGTCCTGAATATCAAGCACACGCACCCGTAAAACAAGTCCTTACGTACGGGTTTCTGATATCCAGACCTGCGAGTGTGCTGCTCCTCTCGTAAAAGAATTCACAAATGTGTGACGTCCTTGTTTGTGGACTTTCTGTTATATTTCACGTTGGCAGCGGTCCATACTTCGTGATTTGGCTTTTCATATATCTAATTATATATATGAAAAAAGGATGAATACTTTGGTTTATTACGTTCAAGCAAAAATGTAAATTAAGCGGACCATAAATGTAAACAGTTTGATGTTGGAAGTTTATCTCCATTTTTGTATTTTATGACTGTGCTAACAAAAGAAATTGAAATATACTTTGCTGTTCTCAAGTGTATCGAAGTCAATTTTGATATAAAATGCTTGGCGCTCCTGAAAGCCCGGATGTAAAATCTGAACTGATTATTTCTGATCCACCTGCTGCACAGCTGCCTCCTCACCAGCAGGTGGCAGCGTGTCCCAACTACAAACCCACGTAGAAGCGCTTCAGTGTTGTTTTTTCCGTCTCACAGCATCATTTCACAGCTTTTGCTCTGAAGATCCCCTTGCTTGTCATCTTCTAGTGCAGCCGATCTCCGAGTTTCTGTCTCTCACACTTGTTTCATGTGTCATGATCGAGCCAAAGTGTTGAGTTTAATTTGGAAACTGGGTTGTGCAACAGAACATAGACGTGTAAAGCGGAAGGCAGAAGAAAACCAGTTGAGACTGAAATGTGTTTATTACCACATCACAAATTCTTGGCAAGGTCAATACTTCATGAGGACATTTAGGATGCTGGAAACACACTTGGTAGCACATTCTCATTTGTTTGACTCTGGAGGAAGCAAAATGCATCATTCTCATACTCTCAGAAAGGACTTTTAGTTATAAGATGTGTTTTTATCAAATGTTCAGACAGATGGATCATTTAAATCCAAAACAAGCTTAAGAATAAAATTGCACCTGAGCATAAATTGAAACCAGAAGTTTACATGAACTGTATAACAAGACACCTCATTTTCAAACTAAAGTTTTCCTGTTTTAGGTCATTTGGAATTACCAGATATAAATTTGCTAAATAACAGAATAATTAGCTCTTGGTTTGTTTGCTTGTTTATTTTAGGAAAAATGTGTATTACTTCCTTAAAAGTAAAGAGGTTTACATACATTTACTTACTTCTCAGCTACTTTTGGTTGGGGGGGGGTCATCGTCCATGTGGACGACCCATTTGCCCCCAAGCTTCAACTTCCTGGCACGTCTTGAGGTGTCGCTTGAATATTTCTGCATAAAGTCTTTCCTCGTGATGTCATCTATTTTGTGAAGTGCACCAGCCCCTCCTGCAGCAGAAGACCCCACAATATGATGCTGCCACTCTCGTACCTCACAGTTGGGATGGTGACGGTGGTCATTGTGAAGAGTTCAGTTTTAGTTTCATCAGACCACGGGACGTGTCCCTCCCTGTGTGCATTTGAAAACTGTAATCTGGCATTTTTACGTTGCTTTTTGAGTCGGTTCTTCATGGCTTCACAGCATTTCAGCTCATGTTGGTGCAGGACTCGTTTCACTGTGGATGATGATGATACTCTTAAACACATTCAGCAGCATCTTCACAAGTTGTTTACTTTTGTTCTGGGGTTGATAACGCGGATTTCACACCAAAACATGTTCATCTCTGGGACACTAGAACCCATCTCCTTCCTGAGGAGTATGACTGCTGGACATTCCACATCTGGAAACACGGACCCAAAGATGAACCAGACTTATGGAGATCAACAGTTCTCTTCCTGATATCTTGGCTGATGGCTTTTGATTTTCTCATGGTGTCACATGATGAAACAGGTGTGTTTGCGGTGTGTCTTTAAATACGTCCACAGATGTGCCTCCAGTTAACTGGAATGTT
Organism: Arrhamphus sclerolepis; assembly: GCA_037176975.1. NCBI lineage: Eukaryota > Metazoa > Chordata > Actinopteri > Beloniformes > Hemiramphidae > Arrhamphus > Arrhamphus sclerolepis. The sequence goes on along the minus strand of JBAMYA010104049.1, from coordinate 8,446 downwards.
GTCAGAAGCTTCCAAACCCATTTCATTGTCTGGGCTTTCCTGAACTGTTTAAAGGCATAGTACCCTTATAAACCTCTGACTTTGAAGGAAGCAATACAGTAAATTATCTCATTATTCTGGCATTTAGCAAACAGGAATCATTTTGGTAATCCTAACTGACATAAAACAGTCAGTCCTTTGTTTTGTCATTTTTCAAAGAGCTTTAATGCCACTTTTTCAAGAGAACTATGACTCCTTTGTCTCTTTTTCTGTAGCTGTCACTGTTTTTCAGAGAAGCCACGACCCCCAACACACACACACACACACACACACACACACACACACACACACACACACACACACACCAGCTGGGTCAGTGAGTCGCTTTTCCATTTTAAAACATTGATCATCAGTATTTTTTCACGCTCGTACTTTGGTCACAGATGCGTACAAAATGACTTCTCTCCAGATCAATTAAAAGGTTTTAAATTATACAAGGACCCACAAGACTTCATGGAAGAGCAGAAGTGCCGCAAAAAGAAGATCAAATGATTTTTTTCCTTTCTTTTCTAAAAGTAAAAGGATGTCATAAAAGCATAAATGAGAGTGTAAAAATCTTAAAAATAAATGTGTTATTTTTTCAGCAGCTTTTCCAGTCACTGAATCAGTTTAGAGAGAAACCCAGCGAGTCGGTCTCCTCGCTGGCGTCGAGCAGATAAACGGGAACAGCCGTGCTTAAAAGGTCATCTGATGTAAAGAAATCTATGCCGAATCAATATGTGTGACACAATAATCCACTACGGTGACCCCGACAAGGGAGAAACCCAAGAAAGTGACTTTGCTTTGGATGTTTCCCAGAATCTGGATTTCTGAACCTGAAACGTGTCATGGGAAAACAGAAGTGGCGAGCAACAAGGAAATGGCAAAAAGCAAGAACTACTGTGTGTACAGTCAGCCTGAAGGCAATGTTCTGTTATAAAAAGAAATAAATGTGTAACAAAAGCGTTTACACATTGATTTATTATCACTTTGTGCTGTTTTCTCCCTCCAATTAATTCTTCTGTCATTAGTTTCACAGACTTTTTCTTTTCTATGACACTCTCATCAACCCATTCAGATTGATGTAACCAATCAAATCACACCAACTTCCTAAATCTGCAATAAACTGCCAAAAGAACAGACAGATCACATGACACTATCAGTATGACAGAAGTAATATTCATAAGACAAATGGTGTAACATGCTGCTGGCGTGTGATCCATGGAGAGACAAAGCGAAACCGTGGTCAAAAAACACCTGCGTTCCAGATGTTTGAGTTTGCACCTGTCACACCAGCAGAGCCTGAAGGGTGTTTCCACGGAAACACACAAATGTCTCTCTGATATACCTGCAGCTTAGAAATCCCTGCAATGGTTTGAGCACCTTCTTTGTTTATAAAGTTGCATATAAAGTTTAGGACATTTTTGAGTTGAATGAATAGAAACATTGGAAATGCTGCACATTCTATTCCAAATCAAAGCACCAAGAAAGATCCATCAAATTTGTTCTGGTTCACTGTGTACTTTGCAGAAAGTGACTATTAGCATGGGCAGCATGAAGGCTTGGTGGTCAGCACTGTTCCCTCACAGCAAGAAGGTTCCTGGTTCGAGCCTAAACAGGGGTCTTTCTGTGTGGAGTTTGCATGTTCTCCATGTGCTTGTGTGGGTTCTCACCGGGAACTCCGGCTTCCTCCCACAGTCCAAAGACATGCATGTTAGGTTAACTGGTGTTCCTAAATTGGCCTTCGGTGTGAGTGGGAGTGTGAATGGTTGTATGTCTTCATGTGGCAACCTTCATGTAGACCCCCTTGACACTGTACTGGAAATAGCGGGTATAGCTAATGGATGGGTGGAGTATTAGCACATCTGCCTTCATGGAGTCACCTATGACCAGAACCATTGGACTACATTCCGCAGCTCCTCTGCATTTCTTGATTTTTCCTCAGAAACAGCATTTTTTTTTCTGCCCTCCTACAAGCTTTCTATTGAATCAAGGTCCAGGGATCACAACTGCCACTCCATAATATTAATTTTGTTGGTCTGGAAGCGAGAAGCTGCTGCTTGCTGGTGTGTTTGGGGTCATTGTCTTGTTGAAACATCCATTTCAAGGGCATTTCCTCGTCAACATAGCACAACATGACCTTTTCAAGTATGTTTTCAAACTGACCATCCCTGGTCAGTGAAAAATAGACCTATGAGCACCATATCATGCTGTTTGCTCCACCATGCTTCACTGTCTTCAGTGTTCTGTGAATTCAGGGTTTAAGGGTGGTCTGACAGACTGTCTGTGGCCCCAAGAGCCCCCAAAAACAACAATCTTGCTTCCATCAGTCCACAAAATGTTGCTCCATTTCTCTTTTGACCAGTCAGTGTGTTCTTCTGTTCAGCACGTTATTTTTATTTCCTCTTTTTCAACAATGGAGGTTGCTGGCCAGAAGCCTTTCTGGCTGATATCTTGGCTTCAAATAGACGTCATCTAATTGTTCCAGTACTCACAGGTAACTTTAGATCTTCTTGGATCACCCTGGATCTGATCATTTGGCTAATCTTCCATCCATTCTAATGGGAGTTTCTTCCAGACCTCTCTGGTTTGGTTTTGTTTTTTTTACCTCCACCAAGGAGGTTGTGTTTTTGCCGGCGTTGGTTTGTCTGTTTGCAACATAACTCACAAAGTTATGGACGGATTTTCATAAAATATGTCCAAATGATTAAATTTTGGAGGTGATCCAGATCACTGTCTGTATTACATGGTCAAGGAATCCAGTATAATAAAACAAATGTAGGAGTAAAACTTTTAGGTCTGCGCTCTCCAGTGCTTTTATAGTTTGATTTTAAATCATTTGAGATCATTTTAACTGAGCAGTCTGTCATTTTCTGCATATCTTTCTGTGTTTTCTCTTCTCCGAGCATTGCTGGTATTTTCAGAGCTCGTATGGGAGGAGAATAAAACTGCATGCAGATACTCAGCAACATCCCCTGAAACAGATCTTGTGTGGTCATTTGGTCCTCTTAGCACAGAAGAGGCTTTCGTCAGATTAATATTTGTAGTTTCCCATTTAGATTTGCCAGCTGAGCCCACTCTGGGCATGCTGGCTCAGCTGGCATAAGTGAATGTGACCAAGCCATTAATAATGTTATTAGCAACACCTGTGGGACTTATAACTTTCCTAGTGGCCTTCTCAGGATAAATTTGAACACATTGTGCAAGTTGGTGGTAGCTCCTGCAATTTTTACACACATCATGCTCGTAGGAGCACCCAACAGCCGTAATACTTTACAGACTTAAATATGGGTTGTTTAGGCTACAGGTGCCTCATGGAGGAACTGCAGCCAAAAGGCCATTCTTCTGATGGTTAAACAAGGCCAAGCGACTCATCCTGCCCCAAAACCTAGAAACTTAGGAGGACGATGGCAGCAGGTGCTCTGGACTAATGAGTTAAAAGCTGAAACATCTGGCTGCAGCAGAAACCTTCTAGTTCTCCAAAATGCTGGAGAGCGGTAAAAATAAAGAGTGACCGCAGACAACACAGAAGCACAGTAGAGGTGCCACGCTAGTTTAGGACTGCAGTTATGCCAGTGGAGTTGGGGATTGGCTCAGGATTATCTTATCCATCATGCTGTCAACGCTGTCCATTCTGCAGCAGAACAACAACCCCCCCAAACATACAGCCAACGTCACTGGGAAGCATCTTCAGCTTAACAAGAGAACCCAGGAGCTCTGGAAGTGATGGTTGCACCACAAAGAGCCCTGATGTCAACATCATGGAGTCTATCTGGGATTACATGAATGGACAAAAACTGGTTAATTCTCCAGGACGTAGTTCCTAAGCCAAACGAACATCTGACCATCAGTACTCTGCAAGATAGTAAATAAGCTAGTCTTTCAATGTCAAGCTAAACCAGTGAGCATTGATCTGGCGATTAGTGGATAAATGGGCAAGAAGACAACAGAAGTGGGATTATACTAAATCTGTGAGACATGAGGAGATGGATGGAGGTTCCCAGTCTGTCTTGTCATGACTTCACAGAACAGGCCATAAACAAATACAGGACATGACCTGGAGAGGACATAAAAGCAAAGCCATGTAGAGGTCAGAGGACAAAGACGAGGGGGTGTAGATCGAAGAGTGGTCCAGGGTAGCAGAAAGGTTAAGAAACAGTGAGGACAGAGGCAGAGAGCCAGAGGGACGGAGCTGTCAGTGTCACTCTGAGCTCTCTGTGTGAACGTGAGTATGTGGTGGGGGTGGTGGTGGAGGTGTGTGTGTGTGTGAGGGGGGTGGTGGGGGGGGGGGGTTCTTATTTATTTCAATGTGATAGAAAGAGAAAGAGGCACTTAGGAAAAGAGAATGAGATAACGATTTACACAACAGGAAAGAAAGAGATCAGTCTCATACTAAAACAGTGTGTGTGTGTGTGCGTGCGTGTGCATGTGTGTGTATATGTGTGTATGCCTGTATAACACTGCAAGATGTTTTATTGTCAATTTACACCTTGTTTCCTTGTCCATTAACGGCACTTATGAGTACGATTGCTTTGACTTTAAAGGCACTTGAGTTTGCTTTCACATGCAGATGTTAGAGTCCTACTGCATCCCTTCTCTTTTATTTAATCCCAACACGCTCTTTCATTTTATTCCTTGGCTTCAAAGCACAGATGACACTTGAGGTAAAAATAAATAAATAAATAAATAAAAAATAGCACAGAGCAGTCTACGAAGAACTAAATTATGGAGTGGAAAAGAAATGTGAACCAAAGTTTCCCAAAAAGTGTCCTGTTTAAAGTCGTACATGCAGCAACACATAGGGAACATTTCCATTCCAGCTTCCACGCTGGTCCAGACAAAATGGGAAGCATTCAGGAAGCACGTTGCTCGGCAAGGACCCACATCACTCCAGTGAAGGAGGAAGGCGGCACACGCGTGAGAAATGATGTGGAACATGGCTGCCTGTGAATCGTTCTTCTGAACGGTTTAATTAACTGCTAAGTCCTTAAAAGTCTGGATGCCTGGAGTGGTAATCATGGTCACTGTGGACGTAATTCACAGCAAGCACTGGTATCATGGTGAGATGAGGTAGCTCCAACGCCCCAATCCCCCCATTTCTTGTGGCCGTGGAAGGTTTTCTTTTCTTTGATAATGACCAGGAGTGATCTTACAGGGGTCAAAGGTCGCAGGCTTGTGTTGCTCAGCAGAATCTAGTGAAAACAGACAGCTGCTGTGTTCAGAGATGTGCAGACTGACTCCACATGGATGTACCTCTGTGGCAGTGTTACAGCAGCAGGTACAGGCGGCGTTTTAAACCTAAATCTCTAATGGGAACTGGTCTTTGCATTTTTGATACTCTGACCTACCAACCAGATGGGTTGAAACATGGCCTTTTTTTTCTTCTGAAAATAAACAACTTGTCTTTTTGCTTTTTGATAAAAGCACTTGAGCCTTTTGTTGCTCTGCTTTGTTGCTTTATTTTGATCTGCAAAGAAGAACCCAACTGTATCCGTGCGTCTTTGAACAGTAGTATTGTGTGTCGGTCGCCCTGTGACTAACTCCATAGCTGGTGTGAATATAAATGAGAGAGAAAGAGGGTTTCCACTGAACACAAACGGGTGGTGAGGAAGAGGAGACGAAGGAGGAGGACAAGACGAGGAACAGTTGCTCTGGGCTGTACTTCCTCCTGCGTCTTTGTCTCCCTCTGGCAATGTTCAGAAAAGAGAGAGAGCTGGGATATCGTCCTCCTTTTCTCTTTCGCTCTGTCCTTTCTGTTGCTCTATATGTGATATCATCTCTACTGTTGCCCATGTCCCTTAATCCCTGTTTCCATGTCTTCTCACATATCACTATTTTTTTTACATCTCTCTCTATATATTTATAAACCATTAATAATGCTTTTCCGCTCCTATCATTTCATTCCAATTCTTCCTCCCTCCCTTTCTCTGCAGACTGATTATTGACTGATCTGACTGTATCTGCAGATTAGGAGTGGCCCTGCAGCTGCGATCAGCCCCCCAGCATCACTGCTCCTCGCAGATAATCCACTCATGGCAGGAGCACAAAAATCTGCTGATGCTTCTGTTTTCCGCTGTAATACAATTATATATGTACACCGCCACCCCGATGCTGCTGAGAGCGAAACAAAACACATCAGTGACGGAATAAGCACTCCTCCAAAGAAAAAGCTGTGATATCACACACGCAAAAGTACAATATTGAAGAAAATGTGAAAGTATTGCTTTCAGAGTCTTCCCTTAAGAGGCCGTGTTATGCTTCTCTTTGTTTTCTTGACGTATTTCCATCTTAGATGTGACCATAATCTTAAAGAAGGTTCAGTGGTCATTTTAAAAGTTGAAGTTTACATTTGTGGAGCAAAGATTGAGTTTCTTTTTCATCCCAGTGGATCTGCTGGTAGGGCTTTATAAGCATTTTGACTCTGTCTGCGTTCATGAAGACTGATTGTAGCTCAGCGCAAGAAGGATTTCTTTTCCAACAAGCAACAGAGCAAATGTATGAGTTTTATGAAGCACGGCGCTGGATTTGCAGAACAACTAAGTCTCTGCATGTAGTGCGCAGAGTTTGCCAGGTATGTGTTATTCGAAATCGCATACCCAATGGTCCACTTACCCGAAATTATGATTACAATTGCCGCCTCAGCTTGTCACCCGCCAAGAAATACAGGCAATTATTAGAATGTAAAACCACAAAACGCACGTCTGTAAGTTTCGGGAGCTGTAGCGGATCCAGTTGCCTTTGTTGCTGTTTTGGTAGCCATCTTTCTTATATTTTTCACGCTGAGTTGGGTCTGACTGGCTCCGCCTCTTCCGCTATGTAGCTAAGCTAGTGGACACACAGTGCAAAAAGTGTACGTTGTTCCACACATGCATGAGTGCACCATCTGGATCCTTTCAGTACACTTATTTCTGCCTCAATAGTAATCGGACTCAAACTGAGTATGTTAAGTACGGAAAGCTAACACTTCAATGCGTCTCTCATAAAAAAACAATCAATTTCCCTGATTATCATGTATCCAACTGTGCTGACTGTGCAAACGAGCATACTTCATAAAATGAAGAACATTATAGACGACCCAAAGCGTCCTCTACACAACACAATGATTCAGCAACAATGTTTTCACTCAGACGAACACAGACCGCTACAGGAGGTCTTTCATCTATACTGAATCTTTGAAAAGACTTAAATGATGATGGCTATGACTAACCATGACAACCCAATCCCCTTCTGGGATTAATAAGGTGTTTTTGAACTGAACTGAATTGAAGTTAGCCTTGATTATTGGCAGTTATTTGGCAACAGTATCATTAGCCCTTCCGCCTCTCAACATCTACAGCCATGCGCGCAAATCACGTACATGTACGAACTTAAACCAAGTGACTCGGCAAAAGTGTTTCCTGGGCAGAGACACCCAGCCGGAATCTCTGTTGTGGTGGTTCTCCATGACATTTTCATATTCTGAATCCAATAATGACTCCAGAATAGGTGGAACAATTTGAGTTGTTAGCTGTGTCCTAATCCAGCGGCCGAAGGACGCGGACTACCCGGTCAATGTAGGCCGGGTCCTTCTAAGACTGGGTAGACAGAAGTCAGCGGCTGTGAATTGGGACGTCTAGCCTTCAGATTTACCCCCACCCTTACCTCGACGTATTTCCTGTTGCCTAGCAACCGTGACAGTGCTGAACCAAAGAGAGAATGGAGATCAAAATTTTAATTTTTTTTTATTACTTTTTTAATTTCAGAAGAAGTACAACAGCACCAACGAAGAGGCAGCTGTCCTGTTTTCTCAGCTTAATGAAAGCTTCTGTCTGAACACACAAAAAAAAACCTTAGCGGCAATAGTTGAAGAACTACGGGACCCGCTGTACGAGCTCATTTGCTGTCTTGATGATTTCTGAAAAAAATAATACAAAAAATGTCTAGACAGATGATAAAAGCCTATCACTGTCACCTCTTTTTGTGTACACAGCTCCGTTCCCGGGCTACTATAGAATTTTCCGGTATACCTGTAATGCTTCTCGGGATAGGGCGGGCCGAGAAGGATACACCGGACCCGTCCATCAAATCAGGGAAAAGAAGGACGCATTTGAAGGAGCCTTTGAATTGGGACAGCCTTCGGTGCGTCGCTGTGACGTAATCGGCCTTCAAATGCGGCCTTCGAAGGATGCGGCCGCTGGATTGGGACACATTGGGTGAGGCCATTTACAGGAAGTGTTCAAAGTGCAACATTGGCTGTATATTGAAACCACGTGTCGTTGACTGACAACAGGAGATGTGTTTGTCCACGAGCTGTTAGCTCTGCTCAACAGCAAGACTCCACACATGTGACCAATCGAAAAACACATATATCATATCCATCCATCCATCCATTTTCTATACCCGCTATTTCCTGTTCAGGGTCACGGGGGTCTGCCGGAGCCTATCCCAG
>JBAMYA010103988.1:0-20080 GCA_037176975.1 Arrhamphus sclerolepis | reverse complement strand
CTTTAAAAAATTCCTGGATCCAGACAGTGATCCAGATCAACTCCAAAATTTAATCATTTGTTCGCTGCCCCAATTTGAACATGTCCTGACATTTTTATGAAAATCCGTTCTTAACTTTTTGAGTTATTATGCAAACAAACAAACAGACAAACAAACCTTGGCAGAGGTAATAAAGGCAGGCAACTAGGACCTCCAAAACTGAGACTAGCTACTGAGCTACTAAGTTGCTCCCTCTGAAATAATTTATTTTCAAGGACAATACAGACTTTTATCTCTAATGACTGTGCCAGCGATCAAAGGTTCAGAAATGCTGGTGAATTACATGCCACGCTGAATAATCTGGGGGTGTTTTTTACAGGGGCTCTGTACTACTATCGGCTCATGTGGCACAATACCACCGCTGATAAGGGCTGCTGACAGACAGCCCCCAGGTAGACTCAAGCTGGACTCTTGTTTTATCTCTGCTGGCTGAGAAGAAAGAGCCCTCTGACCTAACCCAGAGAAAAAACAAAGCAACCCTTGTTGTCGGCTTGACATGGAAGCACAAATGGACAACAAAGAAGCAACCTCAGCTTCTCACCAGGATCAGCTCTGAAGACACTTACACCTGTGTCTCCCTGTACATATGATGTGGGTAGAAGCACTTTCCTGTTGTGTGGCTGCGTAGATCAACATCATCAGCTCTGCTCTGGCCCACTGAGTTTGCACATCATAATATGGTTAAAAATAATAAACTACTCTGAAATGTAGATGGCCATGTGTACTGTCTCATAGGGAAGCACATGGCAGAAGAGAAAGATTGGAACAAGTAGAAATATCGAGCCATCAAAATAAAGAACTTAGACAGCATATCCCGAGAGTTTAGAGTTACTAAAGCGCAGTGATATTTGTTATTGTGATGTATTTGTTGTCAAGTACATTTATCACTCACTTTCCCACAATTACTCTCAGTGTTTAGTGCTTTCTGCCAACTCCTCTTATGATCACATCTTTACAGTTCAAGTTAAGTTTCCCCTCTCTCATAAATCTGTCTCAAGCTGCTGTTGTGAAGAGAAAAATAAATAGAAAAGAAAATCTTAACTGCAGAAGACACAAGTAAAATGACATAGATTTAATCAAGTTACAACATTTTTTTCTTCCCAATGTAGTTTTTCAATCTTTTTCTATATGAGTACACTCATGTATGAAGCCTACATGGTTCTGAATGGTTTGATGTTTCATATCCTTATTTGGATAGCCATGACAGCTGCACTATTTCACTTATGAATTGGCATTACTCATATTTAGAATTTGAAAATCAATGAAAAAAATCTGGATCATGATTTGGATTACAAACTGGAGTGAATTGGCATGAATTGGCTTATGTATGAATTACAGTGAACTGGGCTCACTTAAATGGGCTATAATGAACTTTAACTTATAATGTTTTTGTTGAAAGTGTCTTATATGAATTGGTTGTGAATTGGCATTATACAAATAAAAATGGACATAAATGAAATGGATGTCTTTCCAGGACTGAAAGTCATAGGTTGTTTAATCTGTCACAGGTCCATCCTCCAACCATCCATCCATCCCTCCATAACAATGCTAGACCTATCTGCTAGAGACAGACTCTAGCAGATAGGTCACCCTACTGACATCAGTGGCTCTGTGGTGGAAGGATTGGACACCTTCACATACCTGGCAGTGATCATCTCACAGGACCTGTCTTGGACTCAGCACATGGACGCCATGGTGAAGAAGGCGGGGTCTCCTCAGAGGACTCAGAGACTTTAACCTCCACCTGAAAGCTGCTCAGGAAATTTTACAACTGCACCACTGACAGCGTCGCCTGGCTGGGAAACTGCACGAAGCAAAGCCTCTTAGTCTTTAAAACCATGGTCTGTTCAGCTTAGCAGACCATCAGAACCACCTCCCCAGTCTGCAGGATGTCTATACTAAATGTTTAAGGTTAAAGACTGAAAGGACCCTTCAACATCCCCACCCTGGACATTCTCTCTTCTCACTAGACCCATCTGGCCGCTGTTTCTGCTGCCATCCGCAGCATCAACCTGCAGCCAACTGCTGCACATTTCACAATACATTTTACTATATATAATTGTGCATATGACAAATAAAGCTTATCTTGTTTCATCGTAACTTAAGATGAGAATTAGCCTCCACCAAAAAACAAAAAAAAAAAAAAAAGGGAGGAAGAAGAAAATCAAATATTCCAGGTAAGAAGACACTACAAGTGTGGTGATTTGGTGAGCAATGAACGTACTGAGAATTTCCATCAGTGTTGTGAAAGACGTGTGATCTAGTGGCTCTGAAGTTACATGCTGAAAGAATTTTAGAGCTCAGGTCATTTTCCATGACTAAGAGATGGTGAGCAATCAAATAACACTGTAAGAATTTGAGTTCAGGGCTGCCAAAGGAGTACTACTGATCTAACGATGACAGAAGCTATGATTATGTTCAGGGCATGGTGTTAGTGTGTCAAAGTGTTTTAATAGAAAACTATACATGGAGAAGATATAATTGCTCAGTTATTGCTACTTAATTGTGTTTCTCATGGCATGCATGTGTGTTTTACATAGATGTATCGTAACAGATCCTTCCTGCCTACAGCTGAAACCCTCTACAATGAATGTTAAGCAATGACAGCTACTGTTAAAGAAATTAAATTAAATTTTAAATTTTAAATGAATTTTAAAAAGAAAAGAAAAAAAAAAGAACTGAACTTTGTTTTGATCTGACGGCTGAGGCTTCCATGTCAACTATTAGACTTAAAATATAAAAATAAAATAAATATTTCTTATTTCTCAGGTCCAACTCCTGCTGTGTGATCAGCACGGAGAGCTTTGGTGTTTTTCGTTTTAACTTTTGCTAAGAAAAGAAGGTTTGCTATGTGATTACCCCCCCCATACACACACACTCTCCCCAGTTACCAGTCCCAATTTATCAAAAACCAGGAAGCTGTAAATATTTTTGATAAAAACAGTCAGACAAAATGGCACCACATTATTGTTCATTGTACTTGGCGTTACATGTTTTTTTTTTTTAATGTTTGTTGTTTTTTCTTCAACCAAACTTCAAAAGACACAAGACTGAGCCAGGAGTGGAAACACAATGGCAGCTACAATGCACTGGTGTTAAAAATAAATATAGAGCCGTATCACGTAGCGCTGCACAGGTAGACAATCAGTGTTTAGCTAATATGTGAATTGGGGCATGGGAGAGGGAGGGACATGCAGTCTGAGATTTCTTCTTTTTTTTTTTTTTTTTTTTACTTTGAGGCTTCTTCTGAGTTTTTCACACCAGGTTTCAGTTGAGGTGCACAGCTTTATCTCGCAGGGTGGGTAAGAAATTGCCTTTATAGTTCTTATTAAAAAAAAACAAAAACATGCAATGCATGGTGATTACCTTTTATTATCTAAAGAAAAAAGTAACTTCATTTTTGAGCTCATAGCGAAGCAGTCTGCTTCATGCCTCAGCAAATCAGCACTGTTACATATCATCCTAATTCTCTTCACTGTTCTGTATACGTCTGACCTACGATGTTGCATCCTCTGGTGTAATGCATTATTTTTACGTTGAGGTGTAGCAATGAAAGAAGCAGATGTTGACACCAATTAGCAACGCGTAAACACATGAAAACAAAGGTGTGTCACAGAGCTCTGGGGAACGCGCTACATTCAGCACACACTTGTGAACACTGCGGAGGACTGATGGGGCTGAGGCGACACATGTGGAAGCTGTCAGTGCTGCCGTCGTTAGGCAGACTTATTTCAGTCTTACTGAGGAAAGGTACCACTGAACAGAAACTGCACTTGTGTACGCTCGCACGCTCCCTGCACAAATCTGTGCTCTTGGATGTTAAACACAGCTGCATTGAGGTTATTAGTTATGTAGAGCCAGCAGAGTTATAGTGGATGCCAAGAACTATTTTTTTCAGAGAACAGCAGGTACTGTTTCATTGGGGGTGTCAGGTTAAAGTAAAACTGCCAAAATCTGCCAAATTAAGCCAGGTGACCTATTTTGGAGAAAAGGGATTAGCATCATTATCATGTCCAACTGTGCAGAGGCTTGGGGGGGACCAAGGAGTTGGAAAGAATAGGAAATGAACAGAAAACTAAACCACGGCAAAGAGCTGGAACATAATTTAAAGCATCTACAAACGGCTGCAAAATTACAACCAAGATTACTGCAGAGACAGTCTCTGAAAAAACATCCTCTTGAAAATGCAAAGTGATTCCCAAAAGAGTGGAAAAAGAAACACGCACAGGAAAGGACATCAAAGACAGCAAGAAGACAAATTTTGCCTTTAGTGTTTACACGTTTATGAGGCCTGTGGTCCACTGAGGATCCTTGTGTCCTCTGTGCTCAGCGCAGCTTCTCTGCAGGACAGCTACTGTCTCCACACACAAGGCGTCTCAGCTCAGTCTGATTTGTACCCTGGGTTAAAAAGTTTTATTTCTTTTTCTAATACTTATGTACCTACTTAAAAGGTCTCAGCATACCGTTTTAAAAAAAAAAAAGAAAAGAAAAGAAAAAACTGTCTCACAAAGAATTCTTATTCCATTTAACAGGTGAAAAAGTTCATATTTAGCACTGAGGGGAATTTGGTGGTAGAAAAGCAGAATGTAAGCCAAAGTTTCTGATCTTTGAATATTTTTCTTCTAGTTTTCAGTTGCTGTTAACATCTACTTTCAGTAACCCTCTGATTATACTTCATGATACATTGTAGGATCAGCAAAAACAAATGAATGACAAATGACACTGATAATGACCCCTGCACTTAAGGAAGACATGACGCGTCCTGTTTTGACACAATTTCTGGAGGCCTGATTTAATGCATAGGACATGGTGAGATAACAATACCTCATAGAGGCAGAGACGTTAAATAACTGGTCCTTACAGCTGTGTTCATAGCAGCCGGTTTTAAAGGGCGGTGTCAGATATTCAAAAACGCTGACCCCTTTCCAGAGGATGTAGTTGTAAATCAACAGTGAATCATTGTGCTTGTAACTTTTGAGGAACAGTAAATGAAGCATAACATGATGCGTGCAGGTAGACAGGTTGACTCTATTCTGGCTGGGGTCTGTGATGTCACAGAACGATGAAAATCTGACACACAAATGTTTACAGAGGTGTGTCAGAGCTTTTAGGGCCGTTATCTCCAAATATATGCTCTCATTTCTGGAATTTTTTTTTCTTAATACATCCTCCTTAAAACAGCTATTTTAACATGCAGTTTTGATATTTTAATGCAATTTCAATATTAATATTTTAATGCAAATTTAATCCAAATAATGCACATATATTGCACAGATTTCCCGCTCGTTCCTGGACTCAGATGTAACATAATAATAATAATAATAATAATAATAATAACAACAACAACAACAACAATAATAATAATAATAATAATGACAGGGAATTTTTGTCATAGAAAACTCAAATTTAACAAAACTTTGACTTTTCTAATAAAATTGGGGCTTTCGTACTAAAATCACAATTTCACTTTCAAAAAGTTTTGTTGTAAAATGGAAAATTACTGTTTTTAATAAGAAAAGTGAGTTTTTTCTCAAAATCTCAAGTTTCACAAAAAAATAAAATCACAGATTTTCTTCTTTGTTTTTTTAAAAAGCTAATTTTGTCTTAAAATTGTAAATTTTGCAAGATCGAGAATTTTAATCACACAGTCAAAAAAGCAATGTTTGTGAATTATAAGTATAATAAATATAATTTGAAGTATAATTTCAAATTTTTGTCCTAAAATTTCACATTTTTATTATTTAAAAAAAATTACTCATGTCATAGTGAGTTTCTGAAATAGCTTTTGCCTAAACGTGAGCTTAATATATTTACATTGTTCTGATGGAATTGTAGAACATTGCAGTTGACGTTCAGTACATATGGAGTAACAGAGTCGGACCTTGTGAATGTATAATGTTTTTAGCTTCAGCTCTGTACTACACAGGAATGGAATCTGGCCCGTGTTTTATTGAGACATCTTAGGGTTTCAAGGGCTTTACTCAAGTATACTGGGGTATCAGCCCAGTATCCCAATCTGCTGTCACAATGGGCTTCCAAACCAGCGTCCACAAATACACCTTATAAATCTGCTTGTCTTGCATGAATCCTTCCAAATCCAAAAATGAGAATAATTTGACTTTCATGCTCCATGCTTCCTGCAAATGTCTCATTTTTAGATCAACTTCCTCAGAAAGACACTGAACACCCTAAAGACTCAGCAAAATCTAGATTTCCGTGCAAATTCCCCATTTATGATGTCACAGCCTTTAATAGCTGTTTCTATGAGATTCTTCATTAGATATAGTGCCGCTCTGCAAATCCTCCCCTCCCTCACTCAATCCTTTCGTGAGAAGACGGTGCAACAGAGAGCTGTCAGGGCAGAGCCACCACACGTAATGGATGCACTGTAACAATAAATCTTCAGCAGCTCATCTTACCTCTGAGCACACCTCCTACGTGTGTAAATCATTCTTGAATTTGGATCACAGGCAGCTTGTGCTGAAAACAGAAAAAAAAAAAACACATTTATTTTAAAGTGTGACTTAAAAGAAAATATATCCTCAAAGTTTCATGCTCTTCATGCTAACTTCTGAGCTGTGTTTCAGTTCAGCTTAGTTCATGAAACTTCATTCATCACAAATGGGCGATTCTGTTTGACAGTCTTCCAAGTTTGCTTAATAGATGCTTACAATGAATACATGAGAGCTTATAGTCATCAGAAGATTACAGAGCATTGCGTGCTGCTGCCACTGAAACCTTGTCCATCCTGTTTGGTGTGTTCTGTTCAGCCTGACAGAGACACACACTCAATTACCTGGTTACAAGCAGGAATGTAAACTACAAAGAATGTACGTGCCAAAAAAAAAAAAAAAAAAGAGACTCAAAGAAAACAGAAGCTTTTATGAATGGAAAAGGGTGATCTCACTCACATATCATTCATAAACTTGCCTGAATGTACATACAAAGCAAACTGAGTTTGGTCTGCAAAGAGAGAGCAGAAGTCCTAAAACCTGCTTTCTGGGGCAGTTGCATTTTGAAGAAAAATGAAAAAAGTGCTTTTCTCGGAATTGATGCTTATGGAATGTAAATGCACTCGTCAGGTGCATCTGCATCCTGTTTTAATGGGAGTGAGTTTAAACGCACAGAGGAAGCAAACGTTCCTCCAGTTATCTGAGGCTGTCAGTGCACTTCAAAGCTCTGCTGGGACAGAAGTAATCCAGAATGACAGGAAAGCCTCCCACCTCCCTGTCAAAGTACCAAAAACATAACAACGCTGTTTTTGTACCCATGCATTTCCAGACAAAAAAAAAAAAACAGTCCTGCACAATTTTTGTCTTTATGCCACTTTATTAGTGCATAACAACAACAATCACTGTTGCACTGGATGCAAACTGCAAGCATAACATGCACAAGACTCCAATGAAATATGAGTAATATGATAATAAATAATTACATATCTGCTTAACTCATCATGGTGTAGTGTGCATGCAGGGTTTATAAATCTGTTCGAAGGCCTCAGTGGAGACTGATAAATGTTTTTATATGCAAACTAACCCTGAAACTTAGTATTCTTATTTTGGTTCACAAATGCTTATTGTCATTCATTTTAATTGCTGCAAAAATATTTTGTAATAATTGTTCAGCTACAAACTATCATCACTGTTTTGGTGGCAGTTTAGCACTTAAAAAAAACCCCCAAAAACGAATAAAAATTACTTACCAGTGATCCTTAAAAACAAGACTCAAATCATGACTAAAAAGTAGCTGCAAAACTTGATTTACTCAGAGCTCGACAGATATTTGGATTAAATGTTCAGGATCTTTGTCCCATGAACCGTTTTCGGCGCATTTATGGTGATCCATCACAACCGTTATGTTACTAAACAAAAGAGGTCCTTCTGTCAATGTGGACAAGAAGGAGGGACGTTGTCCGATCAAATGGAGACCCACCAGTCCTGGAAATTAATTAGAGTTCAGAGTTATTAGAGCATGTCAAGCATTAGACCTGGCACACTGAGGACAAGCACCTGCGTATTTCAGTCAGCTGTGTATTCTAGGTTAATTGTAAAAACACTACTTGACAACTTTGAAGATTGAAAGAGCTTAACATAAAACTTTTTGATTGTACAATGTTCTTTCAAAAAGGAAAAAACTGTAGCTGCAAAAGTTTGTGCAGTAAATTTAAAAAGAGAGCCTTTATTTATTTTCTCAGCCTACAGAGACGGAAAACAAACAGTGATGATCATTTCACAAAGCTAAACTGGCATTCTTCTGTTATTTCAAGATAACCACATTAAAATAAAAATATTAAACACAGTGCCAGGTCCAAGACATTCTGTCAGGGATTCAGAACTTGATTGGTCACCATCCTGTTGTGAGGAAATCTCTCTACGCTGCACTGAGTTGATGTGATGAAGCACAGATTATAGTGATGGTACACATTTCAGCATTTGATACATCATTGTCAAAACTAAAACATGAGTGATCAAACCACTCACAAAGGAGTGAATGTAGAAAGTGGATGTTTGTCCAAGCAAACTTTCATTTTACATTGTTTGATTTCTCTCTTCCCAATTTAAAATTTGAGTATTGTGAAGTGGATCTCTGCTCACTCTCCCATGTCCCTAAGGTCCATCTTCACTTTTTCAAGAGTGCCTGGACCCCCTGCCCCACCTTTATCTCCAACAAGCTGAGGGGGCCGTGACACTCTGACAGTGTTGTGGCAACATGATGAGAACGTCATGCTTGAAAGATCTGTTGTCGCCATCTCAGTCAGTTTGAAGTCTGCAGTCTTTTCTTTATCCTCCTTCTTTCTTGTCTTTTTTCCACACGTACGCGTGCATGTGTGAGAGGAATCGTCACTATTCTCTTACCACGCTAATTCCCACCAGACAACTTGCTTTCATGCAATTATGCCAAATTAAAATGGGTTTCTGTCGTGCGAACTCAAATCTAAATATAGTCAAGACTGGACAAACTCCTGTCAAACAGGTTTAAGAGCTGCTTCTTTTACCCGGTCAATAAACAGACCATTTATTTCACTATTTATGGAAGAAGTGTGCCATCCAAAATAAACATTCAGCTATGTGCATCCCTCTTTTAATGGGGTAATAAAAAGGAAAACTGCATTCATACAGCTCACATTCTACAATGAGGCTGGTGAATGTGAACATCATTCTAGGAAGCTGCATCTGGCCGAAGGGGAGAAAATTAAGAATTTAAACTGTCTAAGGGTTATTGAAGCACTGAAATTTAACCTCACACTGTTTAATAATCATGTGCAGCGTCTGCCTTCTGCTCACAATAAGGAAATAAAAACAGAGTGTGCACGTGAAGTTTGTTTTTAGCTCGGATGCTAAGTTTGAAGGGTGATTTTTTTTTTTCTCCCCACCCTTCCTTTTCTCAATAGAATCAGACCCGTTGGGAATGCACTTTATTTCTGTTAGGGGGTTTTAGATTTCATGGGGAAACGGAGATGTGGGTGGAGAGGAAGGAGTTTGTTTCCAGTTTAGGTTGTGGCAACTTATCACACAATGCTTTTTATTTTCTCGTCATGTTTTTATTTAAACCCAGACATCTCTTCAGATATCTTGGATTCCAGCAGTTACCTCTCAAACACTCAGGAAACATTTCATCCTGACTCTTAATATTTTTACATGCGGTACTTCATTCATGAAGTAAGTACTCCTTGAAATAAAAAGGGGGGAAATGTTTGAGGTGTAGATTAAATGGGGAAATTGATAATTAATTTATTCACAAGTTAGCTATATATATTTTGCAGCATTCAGTAAAAGTGTGACAATAATGCAATAAGAAAATATGATACATATGCACTTAGACAAATACAGACACTCAACATCATTTTCTGCTATTAAATCTTATAAAAACTTTTAAAAACAGGTGTACCACTGCATATGAGAATGTGTGAAAGTGAAATCCATCTGGCAAGATATTATTAATATGATTGACCAAATGTTAGCTAAGAAGTTACCACTGCACTCCAAGCCTTTCCTCCTGGGTATATATATTCAATTATCCCAAACGTATAGAGTACAGAATCTAGATGTGTAGATATGTTTATATTACAAGCTAAACAAATAATTTCCTTTAATTGGAAAATGTTGATGGATCAAGAATTGGAAGGTGAATTAAAGAGATGACATCAAACTGACAGTGGAAAAGATTATTACCTGGAAACAACGTGTTTTTGATAACATCTGGAGTCATTTTATGAGTTTTTTTAGGACATGATGCTAATGTTGGTAACTTGATTCAGCAGGAGGAGGCTCTGCAGGAGTTGAATGTTCATGTGGTGTGATTACTGCTTTTCAGTACTGTTTTCAGTATTTGTCTATATAATTAAAGTGAGTGTGCATATATACGCGTATCTGTGCCCATGTGGTCATGAACATACTGTACACCCGGGGTCTTATTGTTATCAGCATTACTTTAACTTTTTATATTATTTAATTTTTTTTATGTATTAAAAAAAAGTTTTATTTATTTTTTATTTTATTTTATTTTCAGTGAGGGAAAGAAGGGATGGGAGGGAAAAGACGGAAGAAATGTTTGCATCTCCGCGTATCCTGATGAGAAATGGCCAAATTTAAAACTGAGAGAAACTAATGTGAAAATAAAATGGTCAGATGTTTCTTACACTGAATAATGTTATAAGGGAGGAATTTAACCTTCTTTTTACAGTATCCCAATTATTTGTTTTATTGCGAATGTGCTAAATCTTCAAAACTCATACATTTGTAAGTCAAGATGTTTTTTTTTTTCTTTTTCTTTTGTCAAATGCTTTTTACGAAGCACGAAAACTAAAGTGATTTTAGGTACTTAGCTGCATGACCTAATCTGCTTTCATGAGTCACTTTCTGATAAAGTTTGTCTGCTGTATCAGCAGCAACTGTAGGGCCAAAGGAAATACCAGCCCCTCCTGTGAAACAATGAGCTCAAGATTTATGGTTCAGAGCTTGAAATAGAGAATCTCATGGGGATTTATCCTGCAAGTCTCACAGCAACACAATGGCCCTGAACCACACTCCTCCATACTTCGCCTTATCTATATTAATAAAACATATAACCTGTAGAGACACTCTTAAAGGGACATGGGCCAAGCTTTTGTTTTTTATTTTTTTGTTTGCTTGAGTCTACTGTAAAGAAATAAAATTTCAGTTTTTAAAAAGAACAAGCTGTGCATTGTCTATTTTCAAAGATGGTGCCACCAGTTACTGAGCCTAGGAGTATGAATATAAAAGCATAAACATTTTCATTTGAAAATAGAAACCAAGAAATTAAAATTAAGCATCCGTTTTGATTTTATAGATAATACTTTCAAATATGATTTTAATAATAAAGAAAGAGAATTATTCAAGCAGTGTGTTCATGCAGGAACAGAGCCAGAGGAACAGACTTTTACTTTACTTCCATGTTTAAAGGCGAAATAAAAGTGTGAACAGTAAGGGCTGTCCTGCTGTAGGAGTCCTCCCACCACATGAGCTGGCAAGGAAAGACTCAGAGAAGAAGGAGTCAAGGGAACAGGCACAGCTGTCGTTTTACAAGTGCATCATTTAAATAAGAAGAGTGGCACAGTTGCATCATTGGCAAGGTTCTGTATTCTGTTATTTCTAGCAAATTCCTCATTTTAGAGTCAGTTTGCAATGTGGGATTAATGAGAAAAGTCCTCTCTGCCACAAAGGAAACATTCCTGTCGTACTGCTTACTACAGTTGGTGCCCTCTTTCATCTCCGATCCGTTTTAGACGTCCTTTAAAGTCTTCAGGTGAGATCAGTTTGTGGACCACAGGAGGGAGGATGGAGAATTGTGATGTGGCAGTTGTGCAGGTGGGCCTTTACTTTAGATACTGAAAGCTCAGGTATTATATTCTGAAAATATTTTTATTCTTCCAAACAAAGAATTCCTTAATACAAGCAAATAAAGGTTTGTTCTGTGCTAATAAAAAAGAGTCAATGGCTCTCTCACAAATCACATTTTGGTCTGTAAAATCTTGAAGGCAACCAACAAATAGACTAAGAGGTTTTCCATCCAGATTTCATCCTAAAATCTTCCTACAGAGATTTCTGGCCTGATGACTTGGCTGATAAGACTGCTTACTGCTGCTCGCTTTCTCTTTCCACAAATACCGCTTAAGTTTATGTGTTAGACCATAGCTGTGCGAAACAGGAGGGGGCCCCCCTTCTGCAAGCCGCAGCCTACGATGCATGACTGTCCAGCATCATTACTTTCTTGTAAAAACAACCAAGACTGACTCTGGGAGGGGGCTGCAGAGGAAAGGCTTATCTTCCCTTTGAGTGTTACTCCACCTTTGACCTCTCACAGGGGGGAAGAGATAAACACGAGGGGGGATGAAGACTAAGCTTCAGTGACTTTTAATGGCAGACCTGGTTAGGGTTAGAATAGCAGTGTCTTCAAGCAGAGACTAGATGAGATTAGACCTCATCAGGCAAAGGAAGGAGAAGTGGCAGGCTGCTGCTGTTTTCCTCTGCATCCATATTTATACGTGTTAGCACAGGTGTGCGGATGCTGTGCACCGATATCAACTATAAATTACCATTCAGTTCCCTTTTTCCTACAGGAAACAACAATTTACAAATACCCCACAGCTTGAATTAGTATTTATGGCTGCAGATTGAAGCAAAATGGCACAGTGCTGAAATTTGTCTTTCACAACCCTTCTATTTCAAGTCCAGAAGAAATGTGTCATCAGCATTCATGTTCCTTTCACACAGTCGTCTGTAACAACAAAACACCTCCGCCTTCATTAAAAGCTATTCACGTCCTATTCAGTGTTTATTTTCCATGGGCTTCTAGTCAGTCTCTTCAATTAGACCGATAAAAACAATGACTGACAACAACAGTGGCGAGGATAGAAGCAGGCACGGCTGTTTTTAGTTGGCGTGGATCTGAAAAGCGCAGTCATGCGGCTGAACGTGTAAAAAGCCTCCCATTCTTTCCAAAGACGCGCCAGCAGTTCAGCTGGTCTCCATAGACCCTGAGAAGGTTTTCCTCCCGTGAGACAAAAAAAAGTCCACCAAGCTCGGTAATTCAGGATTTGAGGGGAAAATGCCCTTTTAGTGTGAGAACGAAGGCGAGACGCCTTCACGGGCTGCTGACTACGCTTTTCCAAGGGCCTCTTGGCCAGACAGAAAAAAGACCATACAGATAGAGGCACCTCAAATGAACACACAGTTAAGCTGCAAGATCATTAGGATTCTTGAAGCACTCATTAGTATCATTCTCATGAACTTTGATGGAAAGCCGTTTTTTTTCCGTCGAGTTAGTCCCAAAAAAAAAAAAAGAAAAAAAGGGAGAAATCTAGAATTTGTGGACTTCTGGGAAATATTGGAGTGGGAGTTGGTAAGGGGGGAGTTGTTGTGGGACAGTTTGACATTTGAAGTCACGCGGGTCATTCAGTCGTAATGAGGCGCTCGCGGTCGGACCAAAGTGAAGTGTTTGCCCCAGCGCTCAACTCTCCTTGACTCGTCGCCAGGCAGTTTGGTATGGTGGTTGTGAGACCAATCACACAGCGGCAGGTCGATTCATCTCTCATGGAAAATAATTAACGCGACAGGCCCGTACAGACAATCCTGATGTGTGTGTTTCTGGGCGTCTTTCTGTGTATTTCTGTGTGTGTTTTCTTGTCTGTTAAGTTTACTTTGCCAGTTGGGTAAACTGGAAAATCAAGAATGTAAATGATACTGACAGCTTCTTGTTTCCCGTCTAGATGATGCTTCAACAGCCAGTATCGAATATCTGGACCACAAATGGCCATCCATTCTATAAATATATAAATATTATATCTATACTGTAAACCAACAGCACTCTACATATGTACATACCCTCTGGAAATGGCAAAGGTAAGAGGTTAAAAAAAGAAGTATAAGACAAAAATTGCTCGGAAATGGGCTTCTCCAAGACACACAAATAAAATCAAATTTACTAAATTAAACTTTATTTGTATAGCACATTTTGTACAATAAATGCAGCAAAAAGTGGTTTACAGTGTAAAAACTAAAATAAATAAAACATCAGGAAAGAACAATTCATAAAAATGACACAAACACAATTAGCTTTTCAATAAGAAAATACAATCATAAATTACTAGACAGTAACAAGAACAAATTAAATCTTTGTGCAAAATTCCTCAAAATTCTGCAGTCCTGATTAAAATGCTGAAACAGCAGGAATCATCCGTTTTCTGAGCAATATCTTACTTCACACTCTTAATTCAACCCAGAAGCACCAATTACCCCATACACCTCCAGATTTAGAAGGGTACCACATAAAATTTAATTCAAAGGATAATAAACTTGAAATATATTTGGCAGGTCTGCTCTTTTAACCTGATCTAAGGATGATCCATTCCTGTTTTTGCATTTCTTGTACTTATATTTGATCTTTTTATTCTTTTTCTTTTTATTCATTTTATCTTTTTACTTTATAAAAAAAAAACAGTTAAAAAAAACTAAATTCCCCTGAAGATAAATCCTTTAATTCAGCAGTCAATACATTATACTGAAAAGCGAAAAACACCAAAGAATTAAACTAACCATTCCAAAACCCCAAACAACATATGGTGAAGATGCTGCATCCAGTTTTCATTATTACTTCATCTCCCATCAGCTTCAATATTTGCTTGACGTTAAGTAATCAGTTTAGAACGAACTCCTGATCCCGTCATCCATGAATCCGTAGAGAAATCTGTTCAAAACCAGTAGATATAACCCTCACTGGCCGGTGGAAAACAAACATTTTAAACTTCTCGATATCCCCTTCATCTCTCAATTCTCTTCGGCATAAGTCAATGTTCAAAATTAATAGTAAACCTGTTGATATCTATGTAGAGAGGAGCAGCCACAGTTAAACCCAGTCACTGCTATTATCAACATATACAGCTGAAGGACACTGTTGAAGAAGAAAACTGGTATTCACAAGTTCCAAAATGCCCTCCACCCTCCATCATTATCACAGATATATAAACTACTTTCTCATAAGGCCATCTTCATTGCATCAGACACATTGTCATCTTATCTAAACTTCCAGTTGTCAGACATAAATTAGCAATAATTGATTGATGCATTCTCAGTGTCATGCAAATAAAAAAACACCAGTTGGTTTTGTATAACATTTTGAACACAGTTAATATTACAGCTCACAGAATCTACAAAAGGTTCTCAGAAATAAAAATACCTGCTGAACTTGACAGTCACCTCTTTGCCTTCTGGGACCACAAAAACAGTTCAACTGTTCTGGTCAGGTGATTTTTCAACAAATCGGTGTGTCTTGCCGCACAACTCATCTAGAGTTTGTTTCTAATAATCCCACTTTATCCACTTTGAAAGTTCTCAGCCTTGTAATTGTGAAAAAGCAGCTAACCCACTTCCATCGATGCCTGTCTTCACTCTCACTCCTCCCCTTTCTGTTTTATCTCTCTTTCCACGTATACATGAACTGTCTTTGTCCGATTATTGAGTCTCTCCTCGACACACAGGGACCCCATTCAGAAAGTGAGTTATGTTCAAACTTAGTTAGTCTTCTAACTCTGGGTTTGTTGAACCTCCTATCTTAAGCAGGCTCTGTGTGGGTGCAGGTAAGACAGGTGGACTATACAGGAATGATTCATTACCCGCTTGCCCTGTGGAACATAACGCGTGGTGGAAGTACTGTTCTTTATGGATGGTGGTAATGATGCGAACATTAATTCCTACTCATTGCTGCATTGGAGAGGAACTTTTCACAGCCTACAGTTGTAGCCTGGACAGTCTTATCACATAGTCAAACAACTGAAAGAAGTTTGTTGATAGCCTGCTAGTCAATTGTACCGTGCCAGCTAGCACCAGTGGATGGATCACATGCGAGCGTTCCATCTCCATCCTGGCGTCTACCTGCTCCTGTTGACTGGATGCCTAACGTGGCCGACCTGCAGTCCGACCATCCAACCACCACATATTTATATATATTTATACCATGTTTGTACAGAAATGCCTAGAGACAACTTGTGTTGTAAATAGACATTATATAAATAAAAAAATGAATTCAATTAAATTGAACAGAAGGAGATGGAAGTGAGGTATAACTTAGTTCTTCAGGTTTATTCAGTAACAGCTTTTTTTAATGAGGTCTCATTAGAACAGAGAACGACCTCACTGTTTATACGATATATGCTGTACAACAAGTGTTACATGTAACTGACAGATATTTAATGCAGATATTTAAGGATCCTTTCTGAAAAAGCTTTTGGTAAAATATTAAAATAGTCATGAGGGTTTTGAAGAATTACAATGGTATGGCACACATCCAGACTGGTTTAATGATGTGGCAGAGGGGAAACTTGTTTTGTTTTGTTTTGCTTTGCTTTGCTTTGCTTTGCTTTGCTTTGCTTTGCTTTGCTTTGCTTTGCTTTGCTTTGCTCTGCTTTGCTTTGCTTTGTTTTGTTTTGTTTTGTTTAAAGTCATGAAAAGAGGCAAGCCTAAATATAAACCCTGTGGGATACCTTATTCTATTGATTCAAACTGTGAAATTATTGATAAAGTGTGTGACTGGAAGGCGTTTTTAAACCATGTTCAAATGTACTAAATATCAGATGTGTAAGCCCTTTTTGCCACATCTTTATGGATTTGAATAATTAATCGTATTGCATGTTTTTGAAATGTTACCAGGTGCCGCTCACTGCTACTTTTTACTATCATTATTATTATTATATGTTAAATAAACCTTTGGTTCAATTTTTCATTTCACATTTGTTTTTCTCTCCTGAGAAAAATAAATGTGAATTAAAGGGGCACACACAGAGGGTACATCCTCTACCAAAACCAGTGCCCTATTTCACAGTGAATGTGATCTGGATCCACACCAAAGGTCGATGAGTCCTGTTGCCTCTGCCCCACCTCTCCATCAAGCCTCATAAACATCATCCTGGTAGCATTTGAGAATTCTTAAAAAAAAAAAAAAAGAAAGAAAGAAAAAGAAATCCTGAAAACGTTGTTTGTGCATGAAAATTTAAAAAAAAAAAGAAAGAAAAAAAAATGCTTTGTTCTCTTACCACTTAAAAATGAATAGATTTTTTGTTACACATGGTGCACATCAAGATCCACCAAAATAAAATAAAACAAATGAATAAATCTTTCAGATGTTAAAATCTGTATTGTATTCCTAAAATGAAGGGAAAGCTGTTTTCTGTAAAGTTGTTCGCAGTTTCCCTTCAGCTGTAACCCCTATGAAGCACATGTGCGTGACTCGTTCTGTGCCTTCAGAATAGCCTTGGGCAGTCCCCTCCGTTCCTCTGTTTTTCACTGAAGTTTACAGCATTGATTCAGTGAATACGATAAGAACGAAAGTGTTGTTCAAGGCACACTTCTCTTCCAACGTCTTGTGCGTGCTGTCATTAATAACCAGCATAAGGCCTGTTTTATTTTATCACCCCTGTCTGCATATGTTGTAACTTCCTCATATAGTTTGATTTTCCTGCATGAAAACTATGTCTTGAATGTGAGAAATGTTGTTTGAATCAAGCATGCTTGCTGTCCTGCCAGGCTGAAACTTCACAATACAACTGTGTACCTTTAGTGTGAGAGCAAATCATCACCTGCACACACACCTTCCTGGGCTCCTCCCTAACCTCCATGCTCACTCACACGCGATGAACAATTGAGTTGTCAGTCACGAGAGAGAGGAAATAGTGTTCGAAGGCTGCCTTCAGCGAGGAGCTTTGGGGGGCTTCAGGCAGAGGCCCTTTCTATCACATAGTTTGTTCAGCAGCTGTAGGTCATTTCACTGCACCTTTGAAGGGATTATCTTAAACACTCTGCTTCTAACAATTAACAAATGAGAGGATTTGGGGCTGTCTTTAACAGTCACAGAGCTTGTGGAGTGACTGGTGCTACAAAGAACACTGAAGTGATATTTATATACGTTAATGCTCTTTTACCAGAGAGAAAAATAACAAATAACTGAAGCTTCATGGTCATTTAATTATGGTCTCCAGTTAGCCTGAAGAAAGCAGGAGTTTAATGGCTTAGTTTCTGAAAAGACGACATGCTGTGAAAACAAATATCAAGCCAAAAAAAACCCCGATATTTTTATTTTATTTTTAGACCATTCAACTGAACAGTTTTAATTGTTCTTTACTCTCCCAGTGGCAACAGGACTTAGCATTATTTTTTTTCCCAAACTTCCAATTAATAATTGTACTATGAAAAACTGCAGTAGCTCAATTTATCTGAAAACCATGCGGTCTAAAAGACTCAAAATGAAGATTGGGGGTTGGCAGTTTCAGTTGATATGAGTGTAACAGGCATATCAAGCATAAACTACAGCTGAAGACCAGATTCACTGAGTTTCTATGATTTTATATTTTTTTCACTTGCCGTAACCTATAAGTTGTTTTTGTTTTTTTTAAACAACGTGGCTTTTTATGATTCTGCTAGTTCCTGTATTTTAGAATAAAACCTATTTAGCTGTATGTGAGGTTCCAGTGATTTAGTAATTTAATGTGATGATGAATTTTGATTAGGCCGTGCATATGCAGGATGACATAATAGATAAATTAATGAATAGGTAGATAACTAAAATGAATAAAGTTAAATAAACAAACAAATAAATGCCTGATCAAACTGAATTTTCTACAAAATTTTCTTTGCTTTTTCAAACGGATTTCACCCAACAAATCTGGCCTTTGAAAGGCTGTTATCAGCTATTCTTCAATGAAAAATGATAGGGAGTTTAACAAGATCATCATTTAGTGTTCTGCTCAGATTATTATTCTTGGTTTTGATAATTCTAATGGTCTTTTCTTCAAGGCCACAACCAATGGGGGATATTGACGTTAATTTAATGTATTGTAATGACATTTAATGTAATTAAATTTAATTTACAAAGACACAGCAGAGCGCGGCGTGTCTGCGGGCAGGTCAGAGAGCATCTTTAGCCGGCTGTTGAGGCGCTGTCCGCGGTGCTGAAGCGGGTTTCCCGAATCTGAACGTACCAGATCAAACCGGAGCAAAAAGGCCCGGCTAGGGGTCAGGGACGTAAGTATTACCTGGAGACTGCAAAGGAAGGAAAGTGAAAGGGAGGAAAAATTCCCCAAAAATACTGTACTGGTGCTTTGGGTTTTGTTATGTTTTGTTTATTAAGAAAGTTGTATCCCCTGATTTTCCTTTGAATGGAATTAACACATCTGTCGAAGTATTATTAAAAGGCCTATTATGTAACTAGTTCAGTGGCTTCTTCAAAGTGGAAACAGCTCTGCCTTAGCTAAGAGCTGATGTATTTTCACTATTTTTCAATCACGTCTTCCGTGAGCTGTAAGGTGCATTTTGTGTATTGTGCGTCTGCGGGACTCATGGAAGCCGTGTTGAGTATGGTCGTCCAGTATCCCCCCCAGAATTAGGTGAAATTAAGCCATTAAAACACGGGCCTTTCCTCCTCCTGGTGGCTTGACTTAAAAACGCAACCTCAGTTACTGAAACGAGTTCACATCCACAACCATCATAGGACGTAGAAAGATATCAGCCTCGCGTGCAATATGAGGCTATAAAATGTTATTATAAATGTATTGTCAGATTTTCAACAATGGGAAGGTCCGCCGAGGTTTGATGCCCACCAGCTGTTATTTTTTTTAAATTAATATTATTATTTTGTATTTTCCCGTGCATCTAAAAGTGAAAGAAGAGTCTTAATCCTCGTATTAGCAGCTTTTCAGATCGCGCGCGCATTTTTTAAAACATATTATTGGCGTGACATTTTTCATATAAAAAAACAGCATCTTCTTTAAAAAAGAACCCAGTTAAAATGCGTTCCATGAAATAAATCGAAGCAGTGTTTACACCGTGTTTTTTGCTGTGTAAATTATTTCTGAGAGTGAAGTCCGGACTTTTGTCAGATGTCAGCCTTCATAACTCCCCCAGACAACCTCTCACTTTGTTACAAACAATTTGACTGCAAACAGTGCTTTCTAAAGCTGCCGAGGAAGCCAGGAAAAGAAATAATTCCTGTCAAAACTGTTATTGTCATAATAATAATAATAATAATAATAATA
>JBAMYA010103957.1:0-20084 GCA_037176975.1 Arrhamphus sclerolepis | reverse complement strand
CAAATAAGGCAGAGACTTACACACAGAACCCCCACCTTTTTGGGTACAAAGACGAGAGAAGATCACTGTTCTGGGTTAACTCTCTGATACACTGAGATCAGGCGTGGACCCCTGGCTGCATAAATATTGAGCATGATGAATAAAACTTATTCTGTTTTCAGATTCTTCCTTTGAGCAGCAGATAAGAAGAAAACACATTTTAACAACAAAATTAACAATACCTTTGATTTTACCTTTCTATTTCACCTTAAAAACCATTTACCTTGCCTTGTTTGGTGTCATTTTTTTCAGCACAACCTCACATGTGTGAATTTGCAATTTTTTTTTTCTCATTTTAATATATTGTAACGCACTGGACCTAAAACCACACAAAATGTAAATTCCAAGTTTTAAAAAAAAGTTAGTTTTTTTACTGTAAAAACCACAAACATGTTTAACAAATCATTTTTATATCATAGAATACAAATATAATTTGTATATTTCAAAAACCTATGTACAAATATACCAAAAACATAAAGTTCCTGACCAACTAAAGACAGAGGAACACAAAACAGGCCTGACATTTCCAGGAAGTCATTTCACCTGTTCTCCACCTGGAGGCAAAGTTTACACCTCAGGGGAGGGACTCTGCAGCCTGAGCCAGTGCAGATCTGGAGTTGGTGGGCAGGCCACACCGTCCCGTCCTCTGTGCAGAGGTTCCCTTCTCCCTCTCTCCTTTTCCCTCCCAAAAAGAAGAGAAAGAAGATGAAATAGATAATCAAAAACTTGAATCATCCACTTCATCATCAAAGTCCTTGCTCTCTGGCTCAGACTCTGGCTCCACATTCCGAGCTCGACTAATTTTTTATCGCGCACAAAACAAAAAAGAACAACTACACTACACACTAAACACACCAACTATACACCCCAAACATGCCAAATATCACAGTTCTCTCAACTTTCAAAACTTACAAGCGGCTCCTGTATCTCTTTTGTCACCACCACTGCCGCTTCCATGATCTCTGCTTCCTCACAAACCAAATGCCGTGTTTAGTCATACGAATTTGATTGGTTGATATGGTAGAGTTTTTTTTTTCTTTCTTTTCTCACAAGCACGTTCTGCATTTCCTTTAGAAAAGCCAGTTTTTACCGCTTCTTCCTGCATCAAACATGCAGCAAACACAATGAAAATATCCAAGAAAAGCGATGCTTAAATTATTTATCATAAGTCTGGTTTTACTTGGCTTATCAACGCAATTTAAAAACTGGTAGTCTGAAGTCCGCATTTTCAACACAAGTTGAAAGGAAAACTCTGACACGCAGTGTTTTTTCTGTAACGTCATCATAATCGGCCATTGTGATTTGACGCACTGGTGCGTCAATTGACTCCCTGGACAAAAGCCTCAGCGTCATCAGTCCCCACAACAGAAATGGGTCACATAAAGCTGGAAAACCTATTAATAGTATCTTGATTCACTATGCATCTTTGTGACTTAGTTTTCGAGGGAGGAAGGTCAGGGGAAAAGTAAAATTAAAGAAAATGCAGTAGTGATCACTCACAAGAATGTCCTCAGTGTGGACATTAAAAACATCGAGTCCTAGAGAGAATACTAAATCCAAAGTCTGGCCCTTGTTGTGCATGGGGCCAGAAACATGCTGTGTAAGGCCAAAAGAGTCAAAAACTGCACAGTCAAATCACAGGAGGTATCATTACATGAATGTTAACATCTCAAATTACTAAAACCTTCTTCAGTTTAATAGTGGAGGACAACAAGTTAGTAAAATTTGAGATAAAGTACCCTAAGGACCAAGAGGGTGATAAATCAACACACAATAAAATAAATCATTAGAGCCAACTTTACGGTCAAATGAGGTAAAACTTATGGAGTTATTTTTGCAAGTGAAAGTGTCCCGTCACACAGTGGCAAGTCCTCCCCCACGGTGGCCCAACTAAGGGGTCCCAGCGATAGAGCAAACAACAGGACCAAGTTCAATCAGATGAACAAACTCTTTTTCCCTTCCCCACATTTCCATTCAAAACATAAAATCCATTTCTGAACTCATGAAAAGATCATTCAGAAAGAACAACTTATTGGAACAAGCATTGAGTAGGAAAATCACGGACAACTGATTTTAGAGGAATAGACTGGTGCAAATTTAGCTTCACTTTTATTAGAGGGACCCAGTGAGAGTCTGACCATTCCTGACCAAATGGGGGCAGTATATTACGTGAAAAAGCCATGCGTCAGCTGTAGGTGTAAGACACAACAACCTGCACAGTAACCACCCAACCCCCTTCCCCTCCCCTCAAATATTTTAATTCAATTCAATTCAATTCAATTCGAAAACTTTAATTTATCCCCAGTAATTCCTAGCAATTGAAGGCACGTAGGGCAGTTATACATAAAAAACACAGACAAGCTAAAGATAAAAAAAAGATATAGTGAAAATAAAGAGCAAACAGTTTATACATGGAAATTATTAAGACAGTATAATGACAGTTTGACTTTGCGTTCACGTTCGTTTGCATACACGACCAGCTGTGTTGTGAACGTTTCTTCCTTCCGTAGTACGCGGGGAGAGCGCGTAACACCGGAGGTCTCCGCTTTGAGACAGAATGCCAGGCTCAGAAATACAACTTTATAAGCAATGCAGAAGAAGTTAATTTTTTGGTTTTGTTGCACAATCAGATAAAACAACAGCAGCGTCATTTAGAGATGTTATAAACCATAAAACCAATTTTGTCGGGCGGGAGAGGAGTTTGTTTGTCTCATGTTTGGTTGTCTCATGTTGCGAAATGACAAGAAACAGCATTTTTCCTTTCAACATTTGGTGACTTGTTGCATCAGACTGCTGCTCTTGTTCAACACAACCAACACCACACTGCAAACGGCTGACAAAGAAAAGTGTCCATAACCACAGAAGAGCTTTGTGACAGTCCACTTGCAGTTAACAAGTGCTCCGACCTATACTAGCATCATGAGTGTTCAAGTGAATATTGCAGCTTGTGTACGTATCACATGTTTTTCGAGTGCGTGCATGACCGACATGTCAAATAAACGCAGGATATGCGTCATCCATGATGTGTTTGCATACGTGTTGTTAACAGCGAGTATATTCCAGGCTTAAGTGTTCACCGGTTGTTAGGGGTGGTACTCTCAAAGTCATTGACATGCAGATTGAACAGACCCTTTAGCTAGTCTGATGTCCTCATCTTCATTTGAATATTTGAAAGTAGACTTAATGCTAAAATTCTTCTGTCACTTATAGTGGTACAAAGTGGTATTACAAGCCTCAACACACTTTCGACACTCTTCACCACAGAATTTCCAGAGGTTGTTGTCAAAACAGCAGATCTATGTCTTTAATATGGCATCACGTTTGTTTTACGATATTATGATATGATCATTTGTTGTTTTTTTTTTTTCATTTTCTCTCAGCACCCATGACTTTGATTCTTGGTGTCACTGACCATAATTTTAGCAGGTTTCAATTCAATATTTTCCATTCAGTTGAATTCAGTTTTATTTTTACAGCTTCTATTTACAGCAACGTTGTCTCTCAGCGCTTCATGCTATTAGCTTCACAGTTAGATGCAGCCTTCAGAGCATCATTGGGTTCACTATTCTTGGGCATTTCATGTTGTCAAAGGATTTGACAAAAAGACTGTTAAAGAGTCTGGGTTACCTCTGGAAGATAATCAGTTAGACCTCGACTCTGGTCCTTCATATTCTTTTATGTAATTAGCACATGCAGCATGACTTTACAGATAAATTTGTACTGAAGTATTTCTTTGCATAAATAAGTGATATTTCTAAAAATCATACATAAATAATTTCAACAACAATCTCGGGTGCCCTATATTCAGACTACTGTTTCCAAGTCAATGAATCGGGCCTTTATTTTGACCTTGCTGCCATAGCGACAAGTCAACAGTGACCACCACAGACCACGCATATCCTTGACAGGACAAAACACATTTTTACATTAAAGCTTTCTATGTCTCTACTTTTTTATTTCTTCAAGTATTTTTTTTAACACCCACAGAACATTTGAACACTTAAACAAGTGACTTTATTTCCCTTTTAATTACCTAACCCTGATCCTCCACATGTCTTTGATAAGTGCTCAAGGTCTTTGCAAAACATTTCTCTCATAGCAACTGAGGAGATGGACGTGTTTGTGCCAGATAATGTTTGATGCTTTGTCCTGGCAGCTTGTATAATTGAGTGCTTTGAATCCATGAGGGTAAGAGGTAAGTGACCCATCAATGATTCTCAGAGAAAATGACAAATGACATTTAGTTAATTGAGTATTTGACGGGAAGGCGTGATTTACCACTGCTTTAATGAAAACATTTTCAACATTCTCTCAGTTTTTCCCTCGAGCGGGTCACCGCAGCAGGTTATCTGTTTCCATCTTATCCTGTCTACTGCATCTGTATCTGTCATGCCAACCAACATCCAGAGATTTCCTCTTTAGTCTTACCTTTTTTTCTCCTCTCTGGCCAGCATTCCTCCATTCCACATATATTCACTATCCCTCCCACGTATGTGCACAAACTATAACTACTTTATCTCCAACATGTTCAATTATGACTGTTGAATCAATCTTTACATCTTCAAATCTGTCACCTCCAACTTGACTTCATGTCTTTCGGTCAGTGATGAACATTCATTTTTATTTATCTATTTATGTGTTAGTTTTTAAGGGACAGTGTCCATTGATCAACATTTAGGCTTTGAAATGTAAGGATTTCCATGTTCTTTTATCTTCTTCTACTAAGAAAGAATTAAAGAGTAGAATTACATGTAAATTTAAGCTTTATTGAAATCATTCACAATATTTATTTGGCCAATGGTTCATTCGTCTGACATCACCAAGGACTACCAGGGACCATTTAAGCCATTTGATCAAATCTTAACAGAAATAAAAGTAAGCCAAAGTTAGTTAGACTTCTGGACTTTTCTAACCCTATAGACCTCGTCATGCAATATAATTCTACCCTCGGCACTCAAACACAGTGCAGCTCCTTCTTACATACCTTCCCTGTACACTGCAAAAACTGATTTCTAAGAAAGTAAAAAAAAAAAAATTCTTGTTTCAAGACAAATGGTCTTGTTTTAAAAGCATATATCTCATTTAAGGATTCTAGCCAGGCACTTTTTTCTTACCCCATTGGCAGATTTTTGTTTTTCCTTAATATAAGACATTTTGACTAGATTTAAGAATACTGTAAACCCACATTCCTAAATCTAGTCAAAATGTCTTATATTAAGGAAAAAGAAGAAAAATCTGCCAATGGAGTAAGAAAAAAAATGCTTGGCTACAATTCTTAAATGAGATATATGCTTTTAATACAGGACCATTTGTCTTAAAACAAGTATTTTTTTACTTTCTTAGAAATCAGTTTTTGCAGTGTTGAAGTGATGTCAGCCATAGGTTTCAACAGAGAGCTTTTAAAGCCCATTTTTCCTCGAACTGCAAGGCACTATGTTGCAAAGAGGTGAGACATCCTGTCAAACCTAACAGCAGAGCCCATAGCTAGCTCTCATTTAACCACGTCAAATGAATCTAGGCCTCTGATTGGTCGGCTTTACTGATGAATAAAAAATAATTACCTCATGTGGCACCAAAGAATTCACCCCCGTACAGATGTGATCTTACTATCGAGACCAAAACCAATTTTTGTACCAGGCTGTAAATATGTTTAATTCAGCTGCAAAGCTGGCATTTTTAACATGGGGTTCAATGGAGAGTTGCTCTGTTTTGGAGCCAGCACCTAGTGGTCAGTGGAGGAACTGCAACAAAACGTACTTCCTGAAACAAGTTCAGTCCAGAAGTGGGATGGTTGCTGCTTGGTGTACCTACCATCACTTTGACACAGAAGCACAAATCAGCCTTAGGCAGGAAGAAAGCACCAACAGAATCATGCTCAGTGAGCTTGGCCATGCGCCCAACTACTTGGCTAGTTTTAAGAGAACATAATGGTTCGGTTTAAAATATATTACTTCATGACATGACAGAAAAGGACCCAAAGAATACACCGTCAGGCACTTTGAGAGCTGGTGCTAAAGGCTGCCTTGTTCAGTAATATGACTATGGCAGAATGAGGATTGTAGTAGACATACATGTAATTAATCCGTGTGAGCTACCTCTATATGAATATATTATTCACTGAGTGAGGAAAAGGATATAGAAAAGACAATAAATATCATAAAGAGCTTTTTTGTTTTACATTTAAAACATCATCAATTCATCATCTTTAACTACAATCCCTCCTGCTCTAATGAGGGTTGAAACTGGTGCTTTCACAGCCTCAGTCTATCTAAATAAACAAATGCATTTTTGAAAAGATCTGAACATGAGATGCGTTATTAACTTTAGAAAATTCTTATGCAAGATGGAAATGACATAAAAATGGTTGTCTGAATAAGTAAGACACAACATCATTAAAATCCATAAGGATATTTTCCTGTTCCAAAACACATCATGAATGTATTTCTCATATTTTCCAAATATTTCACACTTTCTACTTCACATCTCCCATACTTACCCCTCCAACATGAAATCAATAGCAGTGCTGACTGAAAAAAAGACAACTAATTCAATTTTTAAATTTGATCAGGAGCTGAAATAAAATAGCATTTTTTGCCAGTAGCACTTTGAAACCTAATCACATTTCATGCTCTTGTACCTCCTCTCAAATCATTTGTGTTTAAGTTTTGACCTTTGAGAACTCCACTTGAAGAAAAAAAAAGAATAGCAGCTTCTTGTTTGAAGAAGCTTGACCTGGTCCACTGTTGGTCCCCAAAACACGTTCAATTCAGTAAGCCTGGCTTCTCCTGTGGCTTCTAAAGAACTCGTAATAGTCTGGTTAAAAGTGATTAATCATTGATTTTTGTATACAATTGATATTTATCACTCTGAGTTGACATGTTTGGTGCAACCGCCACGGTCATGAAGAGGTAAGCGATAAATATGCGACTCAGTCGGCCAAGCAGGCAGTCTGAGGATCAAGCTGTGCCCCAGCAGACTTATGTTCTGCAGGGTGTGTGTTACATAGACCCCTCGGTGTCTGTATAGCCCACTGACCCGTTACTGGACCCCTCTTCTACCGCCCGCTAGCATATAGCACCATTCAGCTCAGTAACACACATACGTGTGGCCCCTCACTCACACATAACATCTTGTAAAGTTTATGGCCAATTTTAGATGAAACATGATATTAGCATGGATTTTATTTGGTTTGCTGTTGACTGGAAACCCCGTATCTGTCAGACCTGCATACAGTGTCCTTCAGTGCCTCTGTGGAATATGCATTTGTGAATGCTAAAGATAGGTTTTGACATTTTGAGAATAGACATATATATGACACTCTTAACAAGCCGGAGTTGGCACCCGTTTAGCTTTCCTCTGTAAATTAACAGCTAGCTTGGCTCAGTCAAAATGATCATCAGTGGCTTGTGGAGAAGCTAGAAGTCTAATTTCAAGGTTTTTTTTGCCAGTCTGTGCTCACCTTGCCTCTTTTGTTCTTGTTTCTTTAAATCCAAAGTTCAAATACAACACAAACAGAGGGATTTATCTGTTTACAGAAGCTACCACAGTATCATACTCAAGTATTAATCGAATAAAAAGTGTCCAGAAGACACAGGCCTAACATACAGTGATGATATTAGAGGTACCTGGACTATCATTAACCTAGTTATTTATTATTATTTTAATATCATAATAAAGAAAAATAATTGTTGATTTTAAGATACACAAAATAAATCCAGAATATTTAGGACAAAATGACTTTTGAACCAAAAAGGCAGTATTTAGGGTGACTTTCCTAAAAACCATAGGAACAGAGATTTAACTCTTAACCTTGTACCAGGCAAGCAAATGTTCAGATTTGTGTTTGTGTAGTTGATTCTGGGGTTTTTGTTGTTTTGAGTCTTGTCTTCCTATGCCTGTGTCCCTGTCCCTTGTCTTTACGTTACTTCCTGTTTCAGCCTGAGGGTCCATCTTGATCTTGTATTCTCTTTTACGTTCCTGGTCCCCATCTACCTGATGTGTTGCACCTGTGTCTCATCAGCCCCAGTGTCTACATAATGCCCTGTCTTTCCCTTCATTCATGCTTGCCCAGAATGTTCACTCGCTGTGTCTTCTGGTTTTGTTCAGGTTCCTGCTTTGTCTTGTTTAGTTCTGGGTTTTGGTTATTCAACTGAAGATTTATCACCTTGTTTTAATCAATAGCCTCTGTTGGAAACCTGCTGCGCTCCTGCATATGGTTTCTCACCACATCATCAAAACATAACACTAACCATATTTGTTAAGACATATGATGACAACTGTTGGGGGGGGCTTGTACAATATTTCAGTAATTGTATGTTGGTATGTGTTTCATTTAGTGGCCCATAAACAATTAAGAAGACTCTCCCATCCTGGCATTTGCCATCTATCTATCTATCTATTTATCCATTATCTATTCCTACTCCTTTCGATGCGGGTCAACTATCATCTATTCCAGCTGTCAGCTGTGGCATTACTTGGGCTACCCCCTGGACTGGTTTCCAGCTATCATAGGGTCACATATGGACAAACAATCACATTCATTTCCATCAGCAGCAAGCATGTTTGAGGACAGCGAAAGGAAACCAGAATACTGAGAAAACCTGTTCAAGTGCATGGAGGACGTGTGGGTATTTATACATACATGTATTCGTTCTTTAGGGGGACATCTGGTTTTCAATTTAGGTATCATTAACATATTTATTTTTATACTACAAACAGAATTTGACAAATGGATTTTATTCTTTTTTAAATGTATTTATTCATTCGTGTCTTATTTTTGCACTGAAACTGCTAAAAATATCTTTGGATCATATTTTCCCATTTCAAGGATTATAGGCACTGAGGAGCACAGATCTAGTTGTTTTCTGCTGCATTTATATTTAACATTTGAAATGTGGTGGCAACACAGAACTAATCATCCAAAATGTGTCAAATCATTGTGATTCGTCATCAACACCTGCCGCAAACAGTTCTGTCTGACTCGCGAAGTAATTCAAATTTGGCTCACAAACAAAGATGTACCCGTATGGAACACAGTGCATGTTTAGGGATTCAAGATGTGATTGCGAAGGGAGGGAGAAAATAACAGAGAAGAAAAAAAAATAATAAAAGGGTGGATTTGGAAAAAAGACTCAGCATCAACAGTCCAGTGGAAGATTTCAATTAGTCATGGAAACAGGAGTGGCCCACCCGGCTCCATCGTGACAGACTTCACTTGTCCTCCTGACATACATTCCCAGTCCTCCTCCGTCAACAACAGCAAACTCTCTACATCTGTCTGTCTTCAACCAGCCCCTTATTCCCAAGAAACATCCTTTTTTTTTTTTTCACAACTTACATTAATATTTTCCATGTCTTTTATTCTTTCATTCGCTACTACTACCCTTCATTCTTTTTTTTTCCCCCTTTATTGGCTATTTACCACTTTCCTTGTTCCCTTGTCTGCCTTAACATTTTCTCCCAGTGACAGCTGAGCTTTGACAGCTTTTTACGTTTCATTTTCCTCTGCTACAGTGAGAGAACTGCCGGGCATCAGGGGCCTTGTTCAAACAAACAGGGGGCCGTGTGGTTCGCCGAGGGTGGCGACACGCCATAACAAACCGCCGGCTCCTGGCCGTCGCATGCAGGCACACAGCGCACACAGTGCACAAGGCCCTGCAACGGGACCTGTTCTTCTCTCGTTTCCTAGGCAACCAGACAGCAACATTAGCTGTCGGGAGGTGCTGAGTGATGGCAGACGGGAGCTGAGGTATCGAACCACCTGGTTGGAGGGTTTGACATGGAATCAAGTAGTTAAAACCTGATGATGTCTGTTTTGGTCAGAAAAATACCACGGAGGGCAGATATTTAATGACTTGGGAGCAAAATCATAAAATGAACAAAAGATGAAGCAATAGTGCCCCATTCAGCTGCAAGGAGAGGTTTGTGTGGTAGGAGTATGAGTCAAGATGTGTCGAGGCTAAATTGAATCAACTATCTGCTGCGTCAAACTTTTTACATTTTAATGGTAAAATGGACTTTATCAGGAGCAACATACATAGATCCAGCGTCAACAGATGGCTAATTAAACGCTCTTCAAGGCTCTTAAACATGTCTCTGAGCTTTTTAATGGATCCTAGTTCTTGAAAAGAATGTTGTCTACAGTGAGTTTGATGATTTGATTCTTGATAAGACATTTCATACTGTTTTGTTTCTTTATACAAGTTCCCAATTTGCTGTAAAAAAATCTGCCATACAGACGATTGACAAAGAGAAAGTATTTCTAGAATTACAAATAAGAAGCAACTTTACATTTTGCAAAGTGTTGGATGTCATTTCTATATATAGTACACACTGAAATGTCGACACAAAAATATCCTGGGCTGTTTCAGTGGTCAGGAAAAGTACAATCTTAGTTTTTGTTGTTTTTTTTCCACTTGAGTTGTCCAAAGAAACCTGGATATTTTTAAACTTTAAGACCACAGGGACTAAAAATTGAAAAATGGTAGAAGTTGAATGCAAATTTATGGTTGTGTAAAAGTTTTGTTGTTGTTGTTTTTGTTTTTTTATTGAATAAAGGGTATTGAGCCATGACTAAGAAAAAGGAAAAGACTGGAGGGGGAAATGAAGCAAGATTTCTAAACAGTCCCAACTGTTTATGTAATGCGGTTTGATAAGATCTTCTGTGCCACAAATAAAAAACACATTAGCAGTTTGTTTCCATCAGCCTCCTACAGAACTGCTGCTCCATGTTTGCACTTAGCATAATCTCTCCAAGTAAGGGGCCAGATCTGCAGAAAGATTACAGAATGACAGGAGCCTTTCTCTCCATCCAGTTGACCACCAGCAACTGTTACCTTTGGAGCTGCATCACTGACTTAATGACACCTAATTACCTCCCAAGTGGTGTATTTCTTTATCTCAGTTTATCTCTTGTTTTATTTTCAATTATAATTGCATGAGCATTTGTTTTTATCAGTAAAGGGGAAAAAAAAGTAATTTCCTTCATTTTCTGGCAACATGGGGGAAAAAAAAGAATATAAAGTAATATGAATTATCACCCTGGGTTAGCAGAAACAAAGCCAGCCAACTAGTGGGCCCTGCAGTCAAGCATCGCAACCGGCCACTGTATAGTTGAGCTACATGCAAGGGCCTTGGTTTTCTGTAGGTCATGTGATTGGATGGTCCATCCATAGTTTTTGCAGTCAGTGGCTAGAACCTATCCCAGCTTAATGTTTGGAATACCCTTAACAGGTTGCCAGTCCATTGAAGTACTTAAGCCAAACCATTTTATAAATCCTTTATCCCAACTGTGTATCTATCAATATCTAATCCTAACTATGTATTTTATGATTAGACCTAACGAACCACTAATAATCACAGCGTTGAAAACTGTAATGTTCTTGTACAATACTGAGATAGATGCTGCTGATTGGGTGTGCTGTAGGTAGGAGATGACATCCAGCCCCCTTGACGTCTCATTCAAGTTTTCTCATTTCATTAATTTCCACCTTCATAATGTATAAACCTATCAAACAGATAAACAGTAACCATTTCCCTGGAGCCCCGATGATGAAAAAAGACCTTCAGTTGAAGAATGTAATAGTCTGTAATTATCAGCTTTCACACTTTCTACTTAAACGCAATAACTTTTTAGCTAGTTATACTTCTGCGATTTCTCTTGAGGGCAGTTTTACATAAATACAAACATTTGGATCCTGTGATAGATCTGGTTCACAACTGGTAAGAAATACTGGTTTAAAGGACGGTATCAAAGTACTGAAAGCTTGGTTATACAGAGTTACACATGCTGTTATCCTCTGTTTATAAGCATAAATACACTTGATTCTCATCTTTATTCTTACGTTGGAATATCTGGCATTTCTTTGGAGAGCCCATTTTGCACAGACATTGCTACACACACACATACACTAGATGTAGTTGAAGGCTTGAATCAAAAGCAACTGGACATCTTTTTCTTGTTTTCAAGAACCAAGAAAAAAGTCAAGTTGCCTTTGACATACGCTTTTTACATTACCATGACCTGTATCACTGAGAATCTACACCAAGACGTGTCAGATGCGGCGATGTGTGGCACCTATACGGCCCTACGTGTCTGGGAAGGGTTCAAACTAACTGAAATGTACATTTGTGTGTTCTCGCATAAAGCTCCATTGGCTGATTTTTAGAAAATTTCACGGCTGCAGTGCATGTGTGATGGTTGCTCAGGGGTGGCAAGGCTTAGTCAGCAGTCAATCAACAGTGGACAACTTTGACAGTCTTTTATGGAAAACGTATGCCTTTTTTTTTTCCTGCTTGTAATGCTGCCCTTCTATAATAATCTGTTTTCCCAGCAAGTGTTGTCCCAAGCCAACCTTTAATCTCCCACCCCTCAGAACCTAACCTCCTTCTCCTTCTACTAGATGCACATTAATATTTTCTGTGGCAGCTTTGGTGTTTGGTGTTGGGTTGTTTAGTTGAAAACTCAGCAAGATAATTAACTGTATGGTTTTTTTTTGTTTTGTTTTTTAAACCCCTCCATTACATGGAGCAAGGCTTGGTTCAACACTCCTGATTGCACCCCAAGGCTCTGGGAACGGTGCCAGAGTAGTGTGGCGAGGGAGACTCAATGTCTGATAGATTAACATTAATATGGACTGAGGGAGAAGGCTGGGCATATTAAAGGTCATTTCCCCACATTCACGGCCATCGAGGGAACTTGTAATGGGCCATTGCATTCAGGGCCACACACGGATGAACGAACGCACCACTAACAGAGACACAAGGAGGGAAAAAAAGACATACAGATGTATGAAGCTGCATATGTGGGCATGATGCAACTATAGGGAAAGATGTGCTGGTGAGCAGACAGGCATGAAAAAGTGGGCAAAACACAGACATGAAAACTCACAGGAACCATGGTGCTCCATGTGTGATGGTATTACATCC
Source organism: Arrhamphus sclerolepis (assembly GCA_037176975.1). NCBI lineage: Eukaryota > Metazoa > Chordata > Actinopteri > Beloniformes > Hemiramphidae > Arrhamphus > Arrhamphus sclerolepis. The sequence continues at coordinate 7,118 of JBAMYA010103957.1, read as the reverse complement.
ATGTCCTGTTCTGATAAACTCTGCTGTGCCGACAGCCTATTAAAAATCAGTGAATTTATAACTCCCAATCTGGTGATTAAGGATTGTGAATTTGCGTGTACTTTGCTTCGGGTTCTTGTCACACCGGGACTGTTTTCTGACTATAAATCTAACAGCCAAGAGTCTCCATCCCACCATCAGCCACCCCTGAAAACCCCAAACCAGTTTTATGGAGGTGATTACTGTAGCCAACATAGGATTAGGACTGCTTCATATACATTTTTCACTTCCCCTTGTCAAATATGTATATTCTGCATCTCCCAACTTGAAATTTTTCTTTACTATACTTGTAGGGACATTTGACAAGATTTACTTTTCTGATACTGAATTGCAGTAAACACTTAAGTCACTAAAGTCACTGTTTCTGTTAAACTCAAATTAACTTAAAATTGTTCTTCTGCTTTTGTTGTTTGGTTAAAAACAGTTGGAACCAGATCCTCAAGGACATTTGATCTTGATCCAGTTCACTTGGTAAACTCTGGTGGAGTCTTCTTGATGAGAAAGAAACTTGTGGAAATGGTGCATTCACCCTCAGTGGTTTTGCCTTATCCATACTGCAACCTTCCTGAAATCACACACTACACCATCTCCGTGGTCTCCTAACAAGTTCAGCCAACAAAAGACATACGGGAAATGAAGAGTCGCCACACACAAAACACACGTTGTTTATTTGGGAACGGACTGAAGGGAAGAAACAGCAGTGCAAGCTGTGTGTATGTTATAAACGCGGGTAAATGAGTGGATTAGCAGGACAGCCGGAGAGTGTTAAGTTGACAAAATGAATGTAATTTTGCGATTTTTAAGTTTTATAACTGCGAGAATTTTCTTTTGATCAGACAAATATTTTTTAGGAGATGTAATTTCTACCTTGACATGTTTCAGCTGTCACTACAGTCTTCCTCAGAAGCGTCATCTGCCGCGTACGATGACGTGTCTTTTAATCAGCTGGTGGTATCCTGGAGGCGCGACCAACCTGATGATCTGACAGATCTGTCTGGCGCCTAAGTCTCCCCAGAAAAATAACTATTTGTCTGATCAAAAGAAAATTCTCACAGATATAAAAGTGTTGATCATTTTTTAATGAAAACTCTTGAACTCTAAGGTCACCCCCTGGGGGGACCCTGACGTCACACCGGAACAAACAGCACAAAAGACTGCACTAATCATGTACAAATACAGTCACACCATACATCAAATTAAACAGGAGAATCTCCACTACACGCACATATAAGTCACATTTACACACGCCAAACACAACTGCAACACCAAGCAAATTACTGATCAAATATCAAAATCCGTATACCGTCAAAAAGTCAACCCACTCCCCACATTTCCATCACTAGTGCTCCGATACTTAGTGCTACACAAACAAATGAGATTTCATATGAAAGCTGAGACTCTGACGAGTCCAACGGTACCACTGGTGTAGCTGTAGTACAAAGATTCCGCTGATGTGAACAAATTTAACGAGTGTTCCCTTCATTATGACACCAAAATTATTCAAATAGACCTTGTAGATGTTATACTCCATTTATTATGGGTATGTCATTTCGAGCAGAAGCCTAAAAAAGAGGTCAGAGCAGAAGAGGTCATTACCCTGGCAGATTACGTTTCAGTGTTTCATTGAAAGATTTGTGGCTCCTCCTTACATTGCTGGATTCCTTTCCTCACAGAAGACCATTAGATGAAAAGGAAATCCATGAAGAAAGAGAGACCCCACCAGATATTTCACACGCTAAGATATCCGCTAGCAGAGGAAGAGGGTTCGCTGGTGAGAGTCCTTGAGTTGTTCGCACATAATAATTTTTCAGCTGCTGACTACAACAGTTCTTGCTTTGCCAGGCTACGTGCTTTATCCAGACTGTAGTATAATCATGATTTACGTGAATAAAATACACGCCAGTCAGCATACGCTGTAACTTCTTCTTCTTTATTTGAATGTACGTATGTACTTGTAGTGGGACAATCTGGAATTACAAGTTTTGGAAAACTGTCTCCATTATTTTCAGTGGCACTTTCATCAGTATTGTTGTTATTTTGCATAGATTTGTTTTAAATGTTACAGTACAGTTATTTTGGTACCATATTCTCTTTAGTTATAGTTATTATTTTCCGATTTTGGTCCAGCTATCTTTCCATTTATCACAGCTATGGCTCAGGCAGCAGAACAGGTCGTATAATCAAAAGGCTGGTGGTATAATCTCCTTCTGCAGATGTGGACCACCTCTTTTGAACCTTCTTCCTCATGAACCCAGGCATGGATCGCGATAGTGCACCAATGAGAAGTCACTAAATAAACACAGGCACTTTATGGTAACTACATTTCTGAGGTATAAGTGGTTATCTCCATTTCATGAAACTTTTTTAACCCAGCCTTTTATCTTCAGTGTAACATACTCAAGATTAGGTGTACAACCTTTGCCTTGAAAGCATTTATTGTAGTGAATCAAGCACAAAAAAAGAGTTTTCATCCAGTTTTCATCAATATGTTTTGGTTACCATGAGATCGCATCAATACAAATATACATAGAAGGTTCTCTATGTCCACGGAGACTGCTAACCTCTTATCTGCCTCTGCACCTCACACAGAAGCTTTTTCACCTCTGTTTAGCTTTCCACCCAGCCTTCACTTCAAGGGCAGAAGCAATAAATACACGCACATATAAAATGGATAAGTTTAGAATAATGTAAATACAAGCAGTAACGGTGAATGCGGCGCCGCATACACACATGTTCCTGGCCTGGTGTTTATCTGGACTCTTGCTTTCCTGTGTGGTTTTTGTCATGTGATTTTTACATGTCACATGGAGTATCGCTGAAATGTGAAAGTACAGAGGCTGGGAAGGTAATGGTGCGTAACATGTGGAGCTGAGGTCAAACATGTTTTTATTTGTAGGAGAAAAAAAAGGAGGGGGGGGTGCACACCACCTTTTCAAAATGGGCACCTTTTTTGTACCAAATTACATTGATTATGTTTCACACTGACAAACCAAAACCATGCATTTTAATGTGAGAAAAAAAATATTGTGAATCTTTTTTGTTTTCTTTTTTTTTACAAATATCCTTTGAAACTGTGATGGAAGTAAATAAATCTCTCTTGTAAAAGTAACATTACTTTATTGCCAAAAGGTTAACAATTCTGCATTTCTGGGATTCTGTCTGTTGACTGATTGTGAGTGTCAACAAAAACCCTAAAAGCATCTTAGTCTTTATTCCTGGACTTGTGTCCAGTTCCACAGTTACCAGACCCAGAAACTACTCATAAATGCCCTCTTTAATTGGGAGGCTCAGCCTTGCCTCTGGTGCCCTTTTGGCAGGACAAAGTTATGATGGTGCGCCATTATTTAATCCAGGTTTGAGGTCTGTAGTCCCATGGACATTAAGGTCAGGGCCAACTGGTACATCGTAAAGTCTGCCTCAGATATCCTGTAAGACCACCCTGAATGCTCCATGTGTACATCAAATAATGCCAAAATCTCCCACCTGTAACTGTTCAATTCATTTTCAAGTGGGTGATTTATTACTGATGACATTTGTGTCTTTTAAAGGGAACATATTACAAATCGGCATATATTTGTGTCTAAAGAGACTCTAAAATTACACAACCCTGTAACATCTGAAAATATGAAATTCACTACGCCATTCAGATTTGTAGTCTAATTTCACCTAACGTCTACCTAATTTCACACCACCTCAGATATGGTGTGTAAGTCTGGTGTAAGCCTCTTGATTGTGGATTTTGAGAATGGCTTTTTTGACTTTCTTCAGAATATTCTTGACTTGTGCTGATATTTTGACTTTGAGTCAGGTTTTTCCTTCACCAAGGGAAGAATTCTGCGATCATCCACTTCAGCATTTTATCTGCTTCATTAGTCTTGGAGAGAGTGTGAAGAGAATGGCCCGATTAACTTAACTTAATTTGTCCAAATACTTTTGAGGACCTGAAATGGAGGCACTTTGCTTCAAGTGGCTGTAGTTTCTTAATTGCAAACCAGATTAAAACGTTCGGATGTCAGTTTCCTCTCCTGCAATACATTTGATTTTTAGGAGCATCCCTGAGCTTGGGAATTTTCCTCTGAAAAAAAGCAATGGAATGGAAATTAATAAAACTAATGAGAGGTCTCCCTTTCAATTCTCATTGATGGAATCTTTTGGTATTATGTGAGGAAAAGCTGTTCAAATCTGCAGTGTTTTGAACTAAATAGTGATTGTATTAATTTATCAACTTGAAAATCACTTGATTGTCCTTTTATTTTTTGTTAATGATATACAAGTTAATGCCTCTTCAGCAGTCCCATTCTCTCTTTCTCCACCAGCAAATTAACAGATTTATTGCCCTGGCTCGCAGAAACATGGTGTTTTCTTTGGTCCTGTTCCCATCTAAGTCTTGCTTATTTAAAAGCTTCACAGCCTCATACATTACCTGCGGAGTTTGGGTTTTTACATTATGTCACCATGGGATCGGAGTTCTGCTTTTGCACTTAAAAGCCCCCCGATGACGGACAAAGACGTAATCAAACGAGCTCAGAGGAAAACATGCCTAAGGTACCTCGCTCTGTGCACACGCTGCACTGTGTAAACGAACACATGGGCTGAAAAGGAGAATCTGTTGCATCTTTGAGATTAATGCTGCATTAAGCACTTCTGCACTGTGGCAACCCCAAGTGGAAGTAAGTGGAAACTGGAGACTAAGATCAGTCTGAATGGTGGTCCTCACTCAAGCTCTTTTTCTCAAATACGTTATGTAAGTGTGAAGGTCAAAAGTGCATATTTTCACTCTCTGAGATCTGTTTTGTTTTTGTTTTTTGTCAGGAAAAAAGAAGTCTATTGTCAATGTACAATATAGAGTGGTAAGCAAAAAGTGTGAACCTTCTAAAATTCTTGATAAAATGTGGTCCAATTTTCATCCACATCACAATAATAGAAAAACACATTGAACACACCTGTTAAACATCCATAAACCTGGAGACATACAGTCAGGATTATTTGATCTGCACAACTCTGGAAAGGGATCTAAAGTCACCTCAAAGTGGTTTGGCATCTATCAGTTCAGGCAAGCTGTGGACAGAGATGTGATGACAGTTTAAAATTAAAACTGTGGGAGAATCTTACTAAGTTAAGATGATTCCAAAGCTACAATGAAGAATCTTCAAAGAAGTGAAAAACTCCAGTAACTGTTAGACATGAAGACATCGGTAGAACTTACAAACATTTCATACGTCAATGAAAAAGCAGGATGTCCTTGGTAGAACATCGAAACCCAAAGATGAAAGCATTACTGGAGGGTTGGGCTTGTGTATAAAACAATTTATTCACAAATTCTTCTTTCCTGTCCTTTGAATCCACTTGTCACTATATTGGTTGTCAGATATTTGTGACATATTGAAATTGCTTAAACTTCACTTGTCAAAACCCTTTAAATGAGGACAGCTCATCCTTGGTGACAATAGTGAGGTAGGGCTCCGGATCTTTAATGTCAGCAGTCATTTTTCACTTTTCTTCCGTGACACCATTAATCTTCTGGAACCAGGAATGTCCTAATGCTCTACAAAGCACAAGAATAGAGGGAAGAGGTTCCTGGGAATACAGAAGAATGAATGTCTTAAAATTATCATGGACAAAATGATATTTCAGAGATGGAATATTCATAGTGTCCAAACCAACTTTCTGATGAGAGTCAACTGAGTCTTTTCCTTTCCAAAACCACCGCGATACCAGATCACTACAGTCTAGATAGCTTCAGAATTATAACCTCATTAATTTTTCTTCTAGTTTTATGAACTTTGGCTTGGATGTTTTCACAGAAATGCATTGGTTTAGTGGTTTTCAGTTCCTTAAAGAAATCAGCGGTTCTGGTTTCCCAAAGCTGATGCTATCTGGGTGGTCTGTCTTGAGGGTTTTCTGGGAAAACTTGTTGTTTTTCTCTGGTGCTTTTAAAGATGGCCCTCGCTGCTGTCAGGATGGATAGAGTTCAAACGTTTCTACACATAGGCAGCCTAGTTGACACCTTGTAAAGTGTAATGTCTGCTTTTTTTTTCTTCAAAGGTCAATTTTAACAGAAGCACAGGGAGCCTCATTAATCTTCTATGGTATATTTATGCCACAAATATTAGTCATACATCATCTTTGTTGTTTTTACAGTTAATATATATTATTCTGATACCTGTAATGTTTTAAAGTGCTTCACAAAGACGATGTTGCCAGATGTGAAACCAAGTGCAATACCGCTTACAACCACTAGATGCTGACTCCAGCAGACTCCTATTTAAACATACCAAGTCCCTTTTTCTTAAGTTTTATTTATTTATTTGTTTGTTTTAACTCAGGTGATTATGTAACTCAGAAACTAAATATCACTCCTTTTGATCAGGGAGCTCTTGTTCCCACTTAAAGGAATTTATTACCCCTCGTGGGATATTTGGTTTACAGCAGTGAGGACACAGATGATGGATAGATAAAATAATACATTAATAAATAGCTATATAAAAAGGTACTTTTAAAATGCTATGAAAGATTAAGTCTGATGATGCAAAGGAAGATTTATTCCCATTGCACTTTAATTTAGTTAACTGAACGTCCCACCAGATGGGAGAAGAGCAAATTCCGCTAAAAGAAGGTGGTAACTGTTGGCTACAACTGTCCTTGGAGAGATATCTGAGACGAAGAGCTGCTGAATGCCAGTTCTCTTACTGGCCACGTTTGTGATATTGGACACATTTTTGTTGTTCATTGAGAGGTTGCCATTGCAGGAGATGCAATGGAGAAGTTAAAAGAGACTGAAGAACACCAGTGAAATAAAACTATGGTTTTATCGGCAATAAAAACATGCAAAACGTACAGAACCTTCTTGCAGACCACAGTTGTGTTGAGGTTCTTGTCCACAACTGTACCTCGGTACTCGTAACAGTACCGGTACCGTTTCAACCAGTGTACCAAAAATATTGTTGGAAGAGTTGGATGGTTTTTTTTTTTTTTTTTTTTTTTTTTTTTTTAACTTCCCCCTCCAAAAGGAACGAAAAAGTGTTCTTCAAACTGGCTCCCCACCGAAGGCCAAAACCCAAAAAAAAATTTTTACCCAA